>JBCEWC010016241.1:0-13245 GCA_038996855.1 Solanum aculeatissimum | reverse complement strand
TGCATGTTCAATTTCATGATTTAACTAAGCATGGGTAACCTGCATTATGGCTTATTCATGGATTTCTACATGTTTTAAGATGAACTATCTTTCAAATTGTTAAGTCAAGTTTGAATTCCCTTACCCATGATCTTGATCTTCATACATGGCATATGCATGGTTATGTTTTGGTGAAACATTTTGATGAACCTTTGATATGATAAGTTTTGTTAAGGCTTATGATCACATAGTCTCTCCATTTTGGCTCTTTGAGTATTTTAGGTGCTTGAACCATTTTGATGTGTTACAAGGCTTGATATGATAAGTTATTAGATGGGATACTCTTATTGCATTGACAAGATATGATCATGACTTGTTTTTCAAGGTTTTGATAAGCTTTTGACTCAATCATGAACAAGTTTTGAACAATGGTTTGTTTTGACTAAGTATGCATGTTTTGAAAGTAAATACAAGTTTCCGGATTTAAATGTGCATGTACCTATATGTTTTCTCGTGGGATGAACTTAGCACTGAGGGATTGGGTAGTAAATGGGCTATCCCCAAGGGTCCCACCCTTTCCGTCAACCATGTGCCACCATGAGTTCTCCCTATATAGGGATTAATTTGTTTTGTATCTCCTTGTTTAAGGATGTTAGGGAACTATTTGGCAAGTAGTACCGGGTTTGGATAGTGGCTCGTCCTTATCTTTTTATGTTTGTCGGTTGAGGTACATCCCCGCTATATATATATGATCTTAGGATTGCATCTCATGCATCATGGCATAGCATATTGTTATATTACTCTTTGGCTACGTGCAATCTTTTCGTATCACTTGTCCCCTTGACATGTTGTTGGTCATACTATACTTGTCATATGCATTGCATGCCCGCATACTTAGTGCTTAATTGTGCTAACTCATATTCTTTCGATATGTTCTCACCATGTAGGGTATGAGGGTGACTACTATATTCTCCCAGACAACGCTTGATTTTATATTGAAGACTTGTAGTGGTGAGCCCTATTGTTCAAGGGCAATATGCACCATCTATCTACCTTTATGTTTATGTATTTACTTTTCTTGACTTAAGGGTGAGCCTCAAAGTTTGTCGAGGCCCCGCTCTTCTATATAGAGGTATGTTTTGGACAAATCTTACTCTTGTTCGTTAAACTTGTATGTTGGATATTTGACTTTGTACTATGATACTATGTTCCCCTTTGATCTATGATTATGTTCTCATGTTATGATTTTGGTTTATATTATCATGCTATTAGAATGACTTGAATGTTGATCATGATGCGTGCCTATGTGCTATGTGAAAGCATATTCCTCCCATTCCCGAATTGTCCCCATAGCTTGAGTCACAAGCCCCTAAACCCTTAGAGCTTATGTGCTACATATTTTAGCTTCCGCGTTTCTGAACTGATGATGAGTGTAATGATGCTATGAGGGCTTGATCGAGGGTCTTCGGGTCCTCTTTCGCCATGTCACATCTAGGCCCCCTATCCTGGTCGTGACATGTGTGTTGTAGTTTTAGGTGACTTAAACATGACTTTAAGCATGAATTTATGAATGTTCATGGAAAACCTTAATGATCAATTTGCATGTCCCCTTTTCATGATTTAATTAAGCATGGATAACTTGTATTATGACTTATTCATGGATTTTCACATGATTTATAATGGATTATCTTTCAAATTGTGAAATTAAATTTGAATTTCATTACCCATGCTATTTATATTGTTCCTCATGGCATTGCATGCATGATCCATGGGTTGATTCTAAAAGTTTTGATGTGGGCTAAGTCTCTACATGATTTTTACTATGATTTGTAATGTAAGACTTGTGATCACATAGTCCCTTGATATGTTATGGCTCTTGGAGCATCTTGGGTGCTTTCACCATCTTGATATGATATGATATGGAGCTACTCTTGTTCATGAAGCATGACATGAAGGTTGGTTTGGCTTTTTAGCCCCATGATGCATGATGTTGAACTATGTTAAACTCTTGTTAAGTATGCATGAAGTATTTGAAAATGTGTTTGGCTCCTAAGTCCAAGTATGCATGATTTGAAGTTTAAGTGTAAAGTTTCGTTTCAAAAGCATGTACATATCTACGTATATGTATTCTTGTGGGATGATGGCTTAGTACCAAGAAGGATTGGAGTAGTAAGAGGGCTATCCCCATAGGTCCCACTCTTTTTCCGAAACTATGGGCCTACATAGGTTGCTACTGAAATGACCGGGTCGTAAGGTATGCCCTTGATATGATATGATATGATGTGTTTTGATATGCTATGTTTTGTAAACCCTTCCAAAATGACCGGGTAGTAAGGAAGGTGGCCATCACACCGAAATGACTGGGTCGTAAGGTGTGGTGAAGATTACCTTTGGCAAGTAGTCTTCTCCGATCCAATTGGAGGCCTCATTGGGCAAGGTCATGTTGTAGCTCACATGGACTTGTGATGTCGGTTATGGTTCCATCCCCTCTATACTAGCATTATGGCATTCATGCATCATGACTTACATGGCATATTGATATATTGTCACTTCCTATATTCACTTCTATATATGTGCCCTTGACATGCAGGTTTCTATAGGTTCATGTGCATATACATTTGCATACCCGCATACTTAGTACTTTATTGTGCTAACCCATACTCTTGTATACATGCTTTAACCATGTAGGTGCCGACAACGACTTCTATATTCCACGGAACAACGTGTGATTTATCTTGAAGATTTGTACTAGTGGTGAGCCCTTTTGTTCAAGGGAAATAGCCATTTTCTTTCCACCTATTTTTATTATGTCGTTTATTTCATTTATGTATTGAGGGTGATCCTCAAACTATATCGAGGCCCCGTTTCATCTATGTAGAGGCTTATGGACAAACTCTAAACTCTTGTACGCCGACTTGAAATGTTGAATATTATGCTTATGGAAACTTTGCTTATTAGTCTTGATTATGAGGATTGCCATTTATTTATGCTTACGGTATGAATGTTCGGATATGTGAATGACTATGTGCTTATGTAGAAAGTCCCATGATTCCGGTGTGCCCCATAGTGGAATCCCACTCACTTGTCCCCTTTAGAGATTATTGTTATGTGTTACGTGAACTCATGTTTATCCCATTCCTGAAAATGTCCCCATAGCTTGAGTCCCAAGTTCCGAATCCCTTAGAGCTTATGTGTTATGTGCTTAACTTCCGCGTTTCTGAACCGATGATGTGTGTAATGATGCTATGATGTCTTGATCGAGGACTTTCGGGTTCTCTTTCACCATGTCACATCTAGGCCCTCTATCCGGGTCATGACATTTACGAATAACTCTTACGGATCATGTAGCAGTTCACGGTTCGTGTATCGGGGTCTCATGGAATATAGTTGCATCCAGTAGGCACCTTTCACGAAACCATCCCACGGGTCGTGTAGGATTCCATGACCCGTGAAGGGTTTCATCTGAGTCACTTTTAGCAACTCTTCAATCTTTGATCTTCACTTCACGATCATACTCTACGACTCGTACTATGATCTATAACTCGTGGTCCTCTCTCATAGAGTGTGACTCACTTTTCACCCCAGTACTGGAACATCAAACAAAACCTCATCTACAACTCGTCGAATGATCCACAACATGTAGAGGGTATCGTAAACTACCTAAAATTCTACAATTCTGCACTTCAAGCCCAAAGTCAATCCAACACTAAAATCTTGCAAAATACACATAAACACACATCAAATCTACTAACATCGCTTTGAGAACACACAAAATCTCAAGTTTTAAACATTTAATGTGCTATATTTTGGTTTCACATCAACACCCTCAACTTAAAATTGTTGCTTGTCCTCAAGCGATAGACGAAATCTACTTAAGCAACATATAGACACATAGGCATCAACCCAATGGCATTAACTACATCAAAATCTCAACAAATACCCAAGTCTCCTTCAAACATATACCAGATAGTCATTCAGTAAACTAATGCAAACCATAATATCCAACAGTGTAAGTATGACAAGCTATGCAACAACAAATAAGCAACATATCACTGATTTAGTCAAGTATCAACAATGCAATGCAAGTGCCCTCATACAAAGAAGTCCCATTATACACTCTAGGTGATATTTTCAATTCAAGTTCATTAGGTCTATATAAAAAATAGTTACCCTCACAAAAGATATTCAAATACTGTGCCCCATACCATATGCTTGCCTCTATACTCTAGATCGTGACTTTTTGACTATTCAGACTAGGATCATGTTAGGACTTTCTAAGCTTGTAATGTAGGCTCAGGGGGCTTTGGAGTGATTTTATGGAAACATAGTGATTGAGGCCCTCCTTGATACTGCATTATTCCACACATTTACCCTACCAACCTATCATTTGTTTACTTTCTTCTCCCTTTTCCCATTTTCAACTGCTTAAGGGCACTTTTCTTTTCATTTTTAGCACTTTGCCCTTATTCATTCACCTTGTTTTGATCTTTGGCAAATTTTATCATTTTTCTTGTACCTTTTTTATTCTTTTTCTCCCTTTTTCGTATCACTAAGTTTTTTCCTCACTTTTTATTACTCCTCCTTATACCAACCACCCTCAACTTAGGCTTTTGGCCTAAGATGAGGTGCACATTATCTATCCTCTGAACCAGGACCACTTTTTGGATAGCCATCCTCAACTTAGGTTTTTAGCCTCAGTTGACGTGCACAGTGTTCAAGGAAGGACCAGGGCCAAGTTTGGGATTATCATTTATTAAGGTCTAGGGTTGTTAGGTATTTACAAAGAATAAAGTGAATTTTAAGCTCAGAAATAGGGATCAAGGGATACATAACATATTTGGCTGGTTATATTTAGGGTAAGTGGACTAAATCAGAATAATGTTCTAAGATCCTTTCCTAACCAACTAACCTAGAGTCTAAATCCGAGTAATATGGGAAGTTCTGAGTTAAAGCACAGTAAAGAATTAAGCTCACTCACTCATGGAACTGCTTTACATGTTAAAACAAACCAACAGATCATGCTTTTTATCATAGTTCACACATGCTTATCAGAACAAACACTATCAGACACCAAATCATGCATTGTTACTATCAAACTAGCTAAACAAAATTTGATGGGTATCATTTTTCATACAAAAATTACTATGCCATGGATATCAATACTATATGCTACTAATGCTACCTAATCATCCTAACACATGACGGTTCAACATAAAATAAAATCCGTAGGGAAAAAGGACACAGGCAAGAAAACCCTTTAGAATAAAAAAATGGGGTAGTTATAGGCCAAATTTACTTAGGCTTCACTGAGGCCTTGTAACTAACCACACCCCATCAAAGAGATTGTGCATTGTCCTCAATGCACGTAAACAAAATATAAAGGCCTGGGGTCAAAAGAAAACATACCTGGGCACCTAAGCACCTCTGTCAGTCTCAGTCTGTCCACCATCTATAGGTCTGGTGGACTCTTTAGCAGTAGGAGCTACTCTAGAGGTACCTTCGCCTCTCAACAACTAGCATATATGCTCCTGTCTGGCCTCCTCCTCCTCTCTGGATCTGTCCAGGGCTGTTGACACCCAATTTTGACCCGTCATTTTAAAAATTCATATTTTCGTGTTATTATTGTTTAAATAGTTTAAAATATATTTTTTTGATAATTTTAGATTGATTTTTTTTAGTAATTACTCATATTTTTTAAATTTTAATTATCTTGATTTTATAATGTTAACGCAGTCTAATAATCTATTTCTTTCTTTATTTATTATTATCGTTATTATTTTTACACAGATAAGTTATATGCAGATATGTATTTGGGCCCGTATTTCAGCCCATTAAATTTCTAAAATTGTGTATATAAATTCTACGTTGTTGCCATAATTGAACAAAATAGGCATTTTAATTTGAAAAAATAAAATACACTGTCTCTTTCTTCGTTACTGTTCCAACACCCCTCACCGGAATCCAGCAAGCCGCCGGAAAACTCGATCCTCACAGCAGCGTCAAGCACCCACCAAAAATCGCGACCACAGCCTCCGATAGCCCTGTTTCAGCCCAAAACAACAACCGATCGACCCTCTTTCTCCTTGCTCCTCCTCACTTTCATCGTCCCCCTCATCTCCTCTAAAATGACCCACCGGAGAAACCCAACCCGTCACAACCAAGAAACAACCCCTCTTCCCACCTGGAAACACAACGAAACCCAGCCACTGTCGCTACCTTCAAACCCGAACCAGCCTCAGCCCCTCTCTTCGTCGACCCTCGCCGACGAAACCCCAAGCTTCGACCCCTGCCTCACCCTCACAAACCGGCCGCCACAAAAACAACCAAACAACCCAACAACAACACCAGAAAACTCACCTCCATGGCAGCTCACCTCCGATCTCCTCCACCAACCGCACCCCTGTACACTACCCAAACCAACAACCCTTACTTCCACCAGTGATACTTCACCAGAAACCCAGCCCTGAACAACCATCTTCGACCAAACTTCCACCCACGATGCCAACTCCATCAGAAATAACTCAAAACCAGACCCATCGTGACGTCGAAGCAACAACTCAATGAGTTAACAACAATAGCAAACAGGTACCTCCGAGCTTCGAAGACAACCGCGCCGCCGCCGTAAAGTAGCCATTAATGCCCTCCGGTAATCCTTTCCTTTAATGTTTTCAGAGCAATAAACTATTGTTACCATTGTTTTCTTTTTTTTTTATCTAATCCTTTTATTGTTATTTTCTATTATAATTTTATTCCTTGAATAGTTGTACATGATTTTAATTTTGTTGACTACTTATTCATCTTGTTCTTCACTACATCATGATCTTATTTTCTGTCATTTTTTTTCTTTTGAAAATCATGTGTTGGTACTTTGTTTAGATTAGTTTTATAAATTTATGTTAAAAATATATTTGTTAAAAGTTGGCCAATGACGAATCTATCCGTCGGATTTCGAGGTCTCCCCATTATAAAAGACAGACAAATTTTAGTTTAGTTTAATATTTATTACACGTTAAAATTTGAATTATTTTAGTTTAATTTTATACATACGTTGTTTGTTAAAATTGGCCAATAGCGAATCTATCCGTCGGATTTCGAGGCCTCCCCTTTCAAAAAGACGGATAAATTTAGTTTAAGTTAATATTGGTTATATGTTAAAATTTGAAAAATGTTAGTTTGAGATATATATATTTTTTGTTACACTTGGCCAATGACGAATCTATCCATCGGATTTTGAGGCCTCCCTATTAAAAAAGGGCGGAAAATTTTAGTTTAAATTAATATTTGTTACACGTTAAAATTCAAAAAATATTAGTTTAAGTTATGCTCAATATTTGTTAGAAGTGACCGATGAAAAATCTATCCGTCGGATTTCGAGGCCTCCCCATTTTAAAAAGATGAAAAATTTTATTTTAGATTAGTTTATTCTTTATTTATTCGTTACTATGTATATTATTGGCGTAAGATAAATTTTAGGATATTTTTCATATTATCATTTGTTTTATTCTTTGTGTATATTTCATGTTTATTATACTTGTGATATATTGTTTATCTCCTCAATTTAAAAAAATGAGTTCAGCTGGGATCCACAGTTGTGGATTCTGAAGGGTGCTAAGACCTTCCCTTCGGAATAACTTGAACCCTTACTCAAAATTTTTTGGTTTGCAAACTATTTTTTTGTAAATAATAAATTGGTTTCCTAATTATCCTTAAAATTAGGTGGCGACTCTAAAATTAAATTATTTTTCTTTTAAATTCTTTTATTTAATTATTTTTAGCGAGTTGTCACGACGTTGCGCCTTCGGGATGTCAATAGAATGACGACTCCGCTGGGGACATTTCGAGGTTCTAACCATTATGAGTTTTTATTTTCAAATTAAGGAGGATTTTGTTTTATTTATTTATTTATTTTTGTACTATATCACATGTGTATATCTGTTATTTATATGTTTATATTGTTTGTATTTATTCATTATTTGTTTAATAACATGTATATTATTATTTGTATTCATGGCATATTTCTGTCAATCGACAAATAGTTTGCATTAGAAATAAGGGCGGTTACGTGGTTATCCGCGACTGTCCCTTTAGAAAAATTCTCTTTATATTTTTTGGAAGTGGTAAGTGGGTAGTTGGATCGCGGTCGTCCAACGCCATTTATTATATTCTCCCCGTAGTTTGTCCAACTCGGGTACTAGGTCTTTTGATATCAACTCTTAGTAAGCCTAGGCTAGAGCGGAACCAATTCCTTATTTAGGTGCATTTATCTAAGTTGACCTGAAATTGATGAATATGTATGTCGGGTTGTATATACTATTGCCCTTCGGGTTTGGGATTTTATTATTTGTAATTTAGTTTATTTTATTGTAAATAAATAGTTTAGAATTGTGCCCTTGCGTGGGACATTTTATTTATTTATTTGTATATTCTTTTCCCCTATTTCGTATCCCCATTTATTTTATTTGTATAATTTGTAAAATATACTTTAGGAGGCAATAGGATGTACAAACGATATACACATTCTTTAATAGTTAGGTTTATTAGGGTGCATTATACATTATTTGTTTGTTTAAATATTACATAATTTGTTTCGTTCATGTTTATTTGATTTTGTGTAAATACATATATTTTATTTGAAATGTGATTTTATATAATCTGTTTGAACTACGTTTGACCTGATTCCCATTTTAACGGGATACGTAGGCGTCATAATGACTCGATCATATTCTCCGTAATCTTTCATAATAAAAACAGGGACAATTTTTTTTAGAACGACTCAATTTTTTTAATGCACTCATTGATATTTCTATTCGGTATTTTTTTAATAATGTGAATAATGTTTCCTTTAATATATTCAATAATTTTTTCATTCATGTTATTTTTATTTCAAAACATACTTTAATTTTTTCAAAATAGGTATTTTGTACAATATCTTTTTGAACTACGTTTGACCTGATTTCCATTTTAACGGGATACGTAGGCGCCATAATGGCTCGGTCATATTCCCCGTAAGCTTTCATAATAAAAACGGGGACAAATATTTTTTAGAATGCTTCAAAACAGTATTCGCAAATTTGATGTATAGTTTAATTTTAATATCTGATTTTATATTCATTAAATATTTTTCACTTGTTCATGTTAGAAATGGGAACGTTTTTTTAGGTTAATAAATAAATTTTTTTAACACAATAAAATTGTCGAGGTTTAAACTGGGACAAAATTTTTGAGGACTCATTTTTGAGAAGTCCTAAAATATTCTACCAAGATAGTACTCAAATGTCAGACTTGCAAGATAATACTCTGAATTTGTGTATATTTTAATTTTTGTATGTAATTTTATATTCAATAAATGTCTTTGACTTTGATAATCTTACATTTGTTAAAATAAAAAGGAGAAGAACATTTTGTTTGACGTTTTTTATTCGTTACATAGTTTGTCTTTTAATATAACTCATTAATTTCTTTTTATTTATGTTATTTTTCTTTCAATAAATTTATTTATTTACTTATTTTTAGAATATATATTTTATACTATATCTTCCCGAACTACGCGTACCTGATTCTCATTTTAGTGAGATACGTAAGCAACCCTCTTGGGATTCGGTGCTCCTTTTCCAATTTTTAAAATAAAAAAAGAGTTCAAAATAAAAAATAAAAAATAAAAAAAGAGTTGAAATTGTGTTCATATTTTATACCATATCTTCACGAACTACGCGTACCTAATTCTCTTCTATTTGAGATACGTAGGCAACCCTTCTTGGGTTCGATATTCATTTTTTCAAAAATAATTTTTGTACATATTTTAAAAGTCATATCTTTGACTGAATTGAAACCATTACAGTTTGGAACATGTAAAATATTTGTTAAAAATAAAATTTATTTTGTAGTAAACCATAGATTCTTTTGGTACCTATTATTATATTTTTGTGATACTTGAAAATTCTCTTGCACGCATTCAAGATAAGAATAAAACTAATTTCATCGTTTCAAGTGCATTGTGTGGTGAGCATTAGATTGAAATTCAATTGCATCGCATTGTTAATCTAGAACTTGGCATGAATGTTTGTTGAGGCAAAATTTTGAGTAATGTTTGATTTGAGAAAGGATCGTAGACCTTCTTTGACCCGTTTGTTCCTTTCAAAGCCTAAAAAATAATATTAATCCCTAGTTTTTCCCACTTTGAGCCCGAAACCTTTTTTTTTGGACAACCACATCTTAGTCGTTACCCTTCTGAGTGCTTACATGCACTATCCCTCTCTTGGCCCATCCTTCTTGAGCACACGAAAATGTGCAAATGATATAATGAAGATTCAAGTTTGAAATTGTCAAATGTGAAAGACTCAAAGCCTCAAAATCAAGAATTCAAAGACGACTTTTAGAGACAGAAAAAGAAAAAAAATTGAAAATACAATACCCCTACAAGGTTAAGGAAAGACAAAAGAAATTGTTCAAAAAAATGAAATGAAAGACAAAAGAGAAAGGGGTAAAAAGAGAAAAAATCTCCAATAAATAAAGTCTCAAAGAAGTCAAAACAGAAGAACAACAAAGAGGATCAAGTGTCAAACATGTATCAATTGTTAGAAGCACAAGTTTAGTGTGACGCTCAAGGAGAGATTAAGTCACTTTTATCCTAAATAAATATCCTACCAGCCCCTGAGTCTGCATTACAAACCAGTTACAAGTCCTACATGATCTCATTTCAAATGTTCTCACATTAGTGGAGACTTACATGAAGTCCAAGCATATGGTATCACAATTGCATGCGTTGAATATCTTTCTGAGTGTGAGTGTATTTTGCAAAATGTCCTCGAATCGAATGTTTTGTACATGTGTGAAATAAGACTTTCTTTGTTGTGAAGGAACTTGACACGTGAAGATTGGGATATTCAAAATCTTTTGTTTAAAGCAAGTTGAACAAATCTTGTTGATACTTAAGTATGTTTGAGGTACCATTTGATACTGTAGGAGTTACTTTAAATTCAATCTCAGTTGAAAGAAAAAAGGAGAAATGAAAGAAATATTTATGCATTCCTAACTGTTGGTACCAATTGTAGTCACAGTTTGACTATTTCTTTATATTATTTATTTTTGAAAAAAAAATGAGGTTAAACATTTCTTTTGGATCCTTGTTATTTTTTTTATATATACACCTTTAAAAAGATTCTTGAATTCTTTTTCTTATAAATTACATTTTTCTTTTGAAATATGATAGTTTGTTTTTAAAAATGTGGCATAAGGTTAATCCCATCAGCGTGAGACGCCTATTTTATTTTATTGAATTATTCATTCTGAAAAGAAATGTAGCATCTCTTTTACTACAAAGTTAAATCATTTTTGGAGCGTCACTTGCTTTCAACGTGACAAGTTAAATTATTTTGGAGCGTCACTAGCCTTCAACGTGACAAATTAAGCTATTTTTGGAGTGTCACTTGCCTTCAACGTGACAAGTTAAACTATTTTTGGAATGTTACTTGCCTTCAACGTGACAAGTTAAATAAATTTTTGGAGCGTCACTTGCCTTCAACGTGACAAGTTAAATAATTTTTGGAGCGTCACTTGCCTTCAACGTGACAAGTTAAATATTTTTTGGAGTGTCACTTGCCTTCAACGTGACAAGTTAAATCATTTTTGGAGTGTCACTTGCCTTCAACGTGACAGGTTAAATCACTTTTGGAGCGTCACTTGCCTTCAATGTGACAAGTTAATTACTTTTGGAGCGCCACTTGCCTTCAACGTGACAAGTTACTTATTTTTGGAGCATCACTTGCCTTCAATGCGATAATTTAAATTATTTTTGGAGCGTCACTTACCTTCAACGTGACAAGTTAAATTATTTTGGAGCGTCACTTGCCTTCAACGTGTAAAATTAAGCTATTTTTGGAATGTCACTTGCTTTCAACGTGACAAGTTAAATAATTTTTGGAGCATCACTTGCCTTCAACGTGACAAGTTAAATAATTTTTGGAGCGTCACTTGCTTTAAATGTGACAAGTTAAATCATTTTTGGAGCGTCACTTGCCTTCAACATGACAAGTTAAATCATTTTTGGAGTGTCACTTGCCTTCAACGTGATAAGTTAAGCTTTTTTATGGAGCGTCACTTCCTTCAATGTGATATGTCTAATCGGAGCGTCACTTCTTCAACGTGACAAGTTCAGTTATTATTGGAGTGTCACTCCCTTCAACGTGACATGTGAGAATAGACTGTCATCTCCTTCAGTATGACACGTTAAACCAGGTTTGCACGAATTATATTCGTAGTTGCGTTCATTTGCTACTAACAAATTTTCTCAGATGTTGTAATACAGAAGTGTGGACTACGCCAACAAGGATGCAACAAGTTCAGTTTGAAGGTTAGGTGTTTGGTCAAATTGGGTTCGTCAACTTTCTTTGTCCACGATCTCTTTCATCGATCATACCCAAAGAAAGGGATAGTTGTTGACACCCAATTTTGACCCGTCATTTTACAAATTCATATTTTCGTGTTATTATTGTTTAAATAGTTTAAAATTCATTTTTTTGATAATTTAAAATAGATTTTTTTAGTAATTACTCATATTTTTTAAATTTTATTTAGCTTGATTTTACAATGTTAATGCAGTCTAATAATCTATTTCTTTCTTTATTTATTATTATCATTATTATTTTTACACAGATAAGTTATACGTAGATATATATTTGGGCCCGTATTTCAGCCCATTAGTTTTCTAAAAGTGTGTATATAAATTCTACGCTGTTGCCATAATTGAAAAAAATAGGCATTTTAATTTGAAAAAATAAAATACACTGTCTCTTTCTTCTTTACTGTTCCGGCACCCCTCACCGGAATCCAGCAAGTCACTGGAAAATCCGATCCTCAGTACAGCGTCACCACCCACCGAAAACCGTGACCACAGCCGCCGGCAGCCTTGTTTCAGCCCAAAATAGCAACCCATTAGCCCTCTTTCTCCCTGCTCCTCCTCACCTCCGTCGTCCCCCCATCTCTTCCAGAATGACCCGTCGGAGAAACCCAACCCGTCACAACCAAGAAACAACCCCTCATCCCACCTGAAAATGAAACAAAACTATCATGACCCGGATAGGGGGCCTAAATGTGACATGACGAAAGAGGACCCGAAGACCCTCAATCAAGTCATCATAGCATCATTACACGCATCATCGGTTCGGGAACGCAGAAGCTAAACACATAACATATAAGCTCTAAGGGATTCGGGACTTGGGACTCAAGCTATGGGGACAATACCGGGAATGGGACAAACATGCTTACACA
>JBCEWC010016240.1:0-13246 GCA_038996855.1 Solanum aculeatissimum | reverse complement strand
AATAAACTACACAAACATTAAACGCAACAATTCGCTTGAGAATTCGCAAAGATTTTATCTAGAAAAGTGTCAAATGACGAGCATTTTCGCGACTCATCAATACTACCACAAGTTCAGACATAGTCAAATAATACCTTACCGAGGCCCTTTATGCTCATAAGGTCCATATCAAGCTAACAAAACTTATACGATATCTCATACTACCAATAGGTACAAACCAAAATATTGGTGATAGGCAATGCACATGAATGAGATTTATGCAATAAAAATCAGTAGTACCATCAATCTCATGTGTCTCAATCGTAGGTATACACACTAACTTCAAGTCTCAGCTAGGAAGCAGGACCCATGAGCCTCTCTCGTATCGCCATGGGAGGCTCAGAAATGCTCCTATATACCTGTCTGGTCTCGATATAGGTCTTATCTCAATATATATATATATATGTATCCTCGATCCTTTAGAATTCACTTTGCCATGATGGTCGAAGATAATAAGTAAAATCAATATAGAAAGGATCGGGGGCTCATTGACCAAGTCAAAAACATAACAAGTGCATCCCAGGTGCCTCCAGTCCAAGTCTGAATTAGTAAAAGCAGTACGATACCCATTTAGAAAATCAGTCAAAAATAGCACGGGTAAACAACCAATTTTTATCAAAACAATGATAGGAACCAATGCATGCACCTAGGATCATACTACAATCATGCATGAAGAATAACTAATGCAATGCATGTCATCACCAACATCCAACCATCACGCACAATAACGTACAAAGTATTACTATTAGAACCGAATTCCAGAACACAATAATGACCCAAAAATACCACTAATCTCTAGTCAAGGCCTAAGACTCGAATATACTCCGCAAAGTCCGCAATAATACCAAAGAGAGTCCTAACTCTAATTAGATAACAAGAAGGAGATTATCAAGAAATAAGTGCTCAAAAGGGCAATCAATATCCTCTGAATCAGACTGAAAATGCAACCCTGATAATCCAAGCACAACTAACTTCACCTAACGACTATGGAGAAAACATAAATGAATCTAGCACTCAACCCTGAAATAGGGACAAGATTTACTCACAAGCCTAATTGGGTGAAAATCACTATGCCAAGGCTACGTCATGACTTTTGAACTAGGAAAGGTTACTAAATCTCAAACAATTTTCATAATAAGCACCAAAGGGACTAAAAATCACCCCAAACTCTATCTAGTGTACTATTCAAGCCTATGACCAAAAAAACATCAGCAAATCACTCCAAATAGGCTAACAAGACTTAACTAAGACATAATTAACAACTCTACCATCCCAGCTAAGAATTCCATAAGAACAACCTAGTCTAGTGTTCTAACCAAGGACAAAGATATAAGAAATCGGGGCTGAAGCCTAACTTATCACATACAATACAAACTGCAAGCAATTTATACTAAACAATATTATAAAGCTCAATAAAAAGAAATTAGACTGCAGCCAACCTCAAAATCAAACATGTGCGCTCCAAGTCCACTTCTCGATAGTTTTTCATGCTTGAAACACCTTCAAATATCGCCACACTGTCAAAATATCGATCACCTCATCAATATGGACATTTTGACACTAAAATTGCATTTCTCGAAGATGGGTCAAAATTTGAGTCTAAAACAGAACTATGGGATCTATAATAGGAATTTTAAAATTGACTCCGAAAAAAGTTCTAAATGCATTATAGAGCATGTACCCCAAAATGGGGCACAAATTGATGCTCAAAGTAGGAGAAATTATCCCAACATATAAAACACCATAAAAGTTTTAAAATAAAGCTAGGGTAGCCCCTTTGAGGCAGAATTTACCTCAAACGAAGGCTCAATAATGGATTCCGACCACACCAACGTGTTTTTCTTGAAAACCCATGCAAGATAGACTTTGGAATAATTGCATTTGGAGCTAAAATGGCTAAGAAATTATCCAAAGACGTTTAGGAAAAGAAGTCCGTAAATGGACTTAAAAAAGAGGTTGCAGGTGTCGCTTAACCGACTGGACTCGAAAAACTGGGGCTCTCTAAAGAAAACCCCCTGGCCACAAAGGCGAGGATCTCTAAAGCGGCTCCCTCCCTTTGGTTGGCTATTGCTAAAGTGATGCCATGCTTGCTTAAGCGGTAGACACTTAAGTGATGCCAGGGCCACTAAAGCGATGCTACTAGATTTTGGTTGCATAAGAAATGTTGGCCAAGTTTAAATCTTTGATGGGGTGCTAGGGATTTGTTTGAAACCCTGTGCACGCAAGAAAATTATGATACCCCACCAAATTCATCATTCTGGACTCAATGACGCAATTAAAATTTTCAACGAAGGTTATTTTAATTTAAAAAATGGGTCCCACACTCAAACACTATTTTAATTAAAATCTATAAAAAGGTTTGAAATGAGATCAAAATCCTTAGGATACGCATGAATGATCATTCTAGACTAAATTCAACATTTTATAGCTAATTGCGGTGACAAATTTTTTATTCTAGTGCGATTCCAAAGATTGTTGACCAAAGTCAACTTTGGACAAAATTTTAATAGCCAAAATACTAATAGTTTAAACTCACATCGGAAGTCCCGGTACTCAAGTCGATCATACTTCTAGCCTAATTTGTCCATTTTAAAGCTACTAGAACTATCATAATTCCATTCTGAGACCATTTACTTACATTTTTTACCGAAGTCAACTTTTCAAGTTATAAAGACCTCCAAACACGAAAAGTTGTACAAATTCTCAATGACCAACTAGCAAACCAAACTATTAGTACCAGAGAGTCACGAATGACTTGGGATTGCTATAGAGAAGCTCTAAATACCAAAAAGAACATGGAGTGGAGGAAATAACCTGAAGGATCTTTATAATGTCCACTACTAAAAGATCTTTCATCCTGGAATATCAAGGACAGTCGCAGCCTTAAGGCACGAAACAACGAGGATGTTGAGCATACATGCTCCGCCAGACCCACTAGTACTCTCATGAAGTGAACAGCACCAAGACAGGACTCTATCCTAGGAGAAAATATGCTTCAAGAACTCCAAAAAGTTTTCCAAATCCTTCCTTATCACCAATCTCCACTCAATTGAACAAAAAAAAACTGAAATTATCAAAACCACTTGAGAAAAAACCAAAACCATGCCAACACTATCAAATTTAGTAATACAAAAATACAGAACTAATCCAAAGCAACTTTGCCATTTGAAATACTTACCTCAATCCCAAAATCCATTATCTCTATTTGTCAAAATTCTCCTATCGATCCTTATTTACCGTAAACATTTCCAATGCAGTCTGAATCCCATCTATCAAATTTCACAACATTAGCTTTGGAAAAATCATACATAGCACTTGAAAATCAGAGAACAACAACAATTAGAACAAGGAATCTGACTAGAGCAAATCCTAGTAGCTTATCTTTGTGCATTTTTCTTTGGATTGTGTGGATTTCATCAATAAAAATCTTATTTGGATACTCTCATTATTAGTACATCATCATTGAGGTATATTCTTGGCCTTTTATTTTTATTTTTGAGATAATATTGATTGATAAGGGCATGATTAGGATTTTGTAAGGTTGAGAATCATAGTGTGTTGTTGGAAACTTGTTAGAAATCATGTGGGCAATGTGTTTTGATGATTAGGGAACCCTATGTCTTGATTGTATTTGTTTTGTTTGGGTTCTTGGTTCTATTGATGATTTCTGAAATCTATTAGGTATATGCTATGGGTTTAGGTTAGATTTGATAAATATGATGCACGATCATTGAATGAAGTGATATTTAGTCCCAATTTGATCATGATAATTTGTTGTATAGCCTTTTGTTGGGATATTACTATGAATTCTTGATGTTGTAATTGATAATGCATGTTTGTTGAAGTTTGTTTGCTTTGTGGGTTATGGGTGAAGTCTGAGTAGCCTCAAATTTAATTAAGCAACTTGAAATTCCCCAATGATAGATTGGGTGACGTCATTTTTAAGGGTAAGTCATCGTTTGATCAAATTTGTAGCCATAGTTATAATGTTAGGATAGCAATAAACATATGAGCATGTGTTAGTTTTTTTATGGTGGGATAGTGTGTGACATTTTTCTTATTTTTATGCAATGTGATCAAATTTTTACTTAAAGAAATGTTGGTCTTGCCAGTCAATTTTGGTGATGGTCAAATTTGACCATAAAAATTGACTCGACAATGAGCCGAGTTGTCACGCACACCGCCTTTTTTGCCTGATTCTCAATGTTAATTTATGTCACTTTCGGCAATGGTATTTTCCACTATCGAATTAATTTGATGGATCGCTGAATTTGCATATCCATCGCCGAATATGACAGTGTTTTGAAGTTTGAAAACTTTAAAAACAAAAGTTGATAGTATATTCGATCGCCAAATCAGTTAGTAATCTGTCGAACATGTTCGGCGGGAAAATTGACCTGTCCACCCTGCATGTTTTTCTAATGCTTAATTTTGATTCCTTCTTTCCTACAATTAATTCTCATACATATTTGTAATTTTGATTCATTCTTTCCTACAATTGATTCTCACACATATTTGAGATTATTTTGCAGATATGGCCAAATAAAAATATATTGTATCTAAAGCCCCCACACATGAGCCTCCACCTTCGAAGTCGAGTCCCAAATGGCGACTAATTAAGGCAAGGTCCAAGGCTCTTTATGATCCTTTCCTCTAGACATCACAGACAATCCAAGAGACTATAACTCTTAGACATTTGAACAAATTAAAGACAGTGGGGCTCAGGATTATATTAGAGAGAGATGATTGTCTATGAATGGGGTAATTGATAGGTACCCCGAGGTATGGGACACTTTGAAGTTTTATAATTTTCAACGCTTCACCACACCTCAGGATCCTTACATCCTAAGCTAGGTCAGAGAATTCTACGAGGCATATGCAATGGTTATCCCGAAAAGTAAGGGCAAAAATAAAATTGCTCCAAAACTAGTTGATGTCATGGAGGATAGGGGTGTGTCTGTCCTATGCAGCGAAATAGATATAAATGACTTCTTGCAATGCACCTTCAAAATCTGACATGACTTGGCTGACATGATTGAGAAGGAGGCCTTGGACTATTTGAAAGCTTGGTTGGCTCCGATGATTGGTATACCATCTCCTTCATGGATAGAGGGAGGAGCTATTATTGAGAAGAATAAAATGAACATACAACACAGTTTTGGTTTGGGTTCATTAGTAGCAACCTTATGCCATCCCAAAATGAGTCGATTCTTCGACATTCAAAAATGGCATTGGTTGGATATATCATGGACTGCCAGAAACTTAGTATTGGTTTGATAATTTCCCTTGAGATCCTCAAAAGAGCAAAGCAGCTCCAAACTTCACTCCTATTTCCTAACCACATCACCACATTATATAGGCGAGCTAGAGTTCCATTTGATTAAAAGACTGATGTTGAGACCACTCCCTCGGTCTCCATTGATATCTAGTGAATAGAGGCTAAATTTTAAAGGGATAAAAAGGACTGGGCCAGGAAAAAGTCAGCGGACACTACATCGGTGGTTAATGTTGAGGCCCTTGAGTCTGGTGCTGCAGAGCCGACACCCAAGACAGGTATATCTTCTTTCTCTCCCTCATTGCCTTCCTTTTGTATTCTAATACTGCAGAATCTGAGTCTCAAGCTATGGAGGACCAACACCCGATCACTAAATCTACCATTCTTAGCATTGGCCGATTAGCCAAAGTGGCTGACATCCATACCACTCGAGTTGAGTCTTCCATGCCTAAGATGATTGAGAGGGTCATAGACACTACATTGGCCCCATATGTAGAGGCTGAGAAGAAATAAATAGAGTTGTTGGAGGCCCAAATGTTGAGGTTGGATAGGCTGAAAGTTTTTTTGGAGGATCACGGGAAAGAGTTGAAGGAATTGTCTGAAAGAGTTAGTGTGGTGGAGAAGAAATGTGGTGATAGTGATGGCTCACCGGCCATAAAAGTCGACATTGAGGCATTGAAAAAAGAGGTGACATCATTGAAGTGCACATATATTAGTTCTTTTTGGGAATCGTTGGACGTGCCACCCAGTGTTGATATCAATTTGGCTCCTAAAGGTGTTATAGGAGTGGATGTTCTGGGTGAGGGGAATAAAAAAGTTAATATACCAGACTCCCCGGAGACTGATGAAAATGCCTTGAGAGTTGAATCCCGCCAGACGGAGCTTGAGGAGTTGAGGATGATAGAAGAGGACATCATAGCCACAGTGACTAAAGAGTCCCTTCGAGACATTTCCATGATTGGCATGTCCAGTACAAATGATCAAGAGCCTGTGAGGCCAGAAATTGACGTGGAGAGTTCACCACAGAATATGAGCATTGATTCCTCCATGACCTCTTCCTCAGCTCCACCGTCACTATCATAGTAGGATTGATATGTTCAGGGAGATTCTAATTCTCACTCCTTCTTATTATGAATGATTGATATTGTTCTTACACATTGAGGACAATGTTTATATTTTAGAAGGAGTTGAGCAATTGGAGTCCCAATATTTCATGATAGTGTTGATGATGATTGATTGTTTTTACTTTGATTCTAATGATTTGGATGAGGCAGTGCTTATTTTAGTTTTTGTTGATGGGAATTTGAGACAATTTTTACTTTTTGGTTTGTAAATATTCTTTTTATTTTGGGTTGTAATAGATAGTAGTTTCTTTAAATTTTCTTTTTCTTTGATGGATGAATGCTTGTGAATAATGTCCTTAAAATTTTTGGCAAACCCTGTGCATACGTGAAAAACCATTCAACTGTATTTATCGTATCTCTAGTCCTTAGCAATTCGAGTATCAATAGTCCATATCTTTAATTCAGATAGTGCCATGGACGAGGAGCATGTACTAACTCACCACTTAGTCTATCTCTTATGAAATCAATCCATTAATGGATTCGGTGCATCTTGAGTTGACTATGTGAGTATCGAGCTTGGATATGCAATGATCATAAATTGTGAGTGTGTTGCCTAGTCATTATTTAGATTCGGATTCATCTTGCCATGTGAGTTGAGGAAATTTGTTAAAAGCCATGTGTGATACCTAGAACTTGCCGAGTTTTTTTAATAGGTGTATCTTGGTTGATTCCAAATTAGGAAAGAATCTTATGCTTTCTTTGGTTCCTTTTGAGTCCACCTTGATCATATAAGCCTCCATTGCATTGATTTGAATCCCTTGTGAGCCCCTTTTGAACCTTAAACCTTTCTTTGACAATCATGTATTCTTGACCTTTATTTGGAAAGATAATCCCTTCTTATTGTTCATCATCCCCTCCTTGATCTTAAATGAGCGAAAGTAGTGATCAAAGGTCAAAGTTGGGGTGTTGAAAAAAGAGGGGTATCTCCCATTTAAAAGTTGAGAAAATAAAAAGAAAGGAGCAAAGAAGTCCTTGCATGATGAGAAAAAGAAAAATGCTTGAAAAATGATGGAAGAAAAAGAAATTACTTGAAAAAGAGGACCCTCAAAAATTGTTGAAGAATGAGTACATAAGGGACACCTAGGAGTGAAATCCAAAATGAAAAGGTGTCATGAAAAAAAAAATGTGGACCAAAGGAAGTCATGAAAAACAAAGAGTGCATGTAGAGTTCAAGTAGGGATGAGACACTATTACCTATATGCTATCCTACTCATCCTTAACCCTACGTTATAACCCGAACAAAGTCCTTCATGATCCTAATTCGGATGAAATCGATCCAACACTAATTGAGAACATGCCATTTCTCATTTGATAGAGTGAGTGGTAAATAGATCCTTGGAATTAACATCCTAATCTTGTGTGTATAAGGATTTTCTTTGTTGTAAGGGCAAATGGTGATGTTTTTAGGTGGTGATTAGAAATGGCGTTGACAATTGAGAGCATAACCTTGTTTTGATCATTCTTTAGTCACTTGTTGAGGCTTCAAAATCGCGTAAGCGGTTTGTGGAAGCTTTGAAGATGGACGACAAAGGGGGAATTGTATGTGTTTCTCCCTATGGCCCTATTTGCAAGCATTAAATTGGAATGATTGGTTTTTCATTTGCTTGAGGTCAAGAAAAATTGTAAGTTGGGCGTGTTGATGAGTCCATATTTTGGACTCATTTAGAGCTTAGAATGTAAGAAAATATTGTCCTCAATGTGCAGTTATGCCTCATATACTCATTAACCTTTGTGTTTTATGCTAGGAATGAGGATAAAAGTGCATAGGTGGGGAATACTCAATAACACTAGGAAAAGAATAAAAAATTCCACAAAGACGGTCAAAAGCAGTGTTGCTGACACATTCAGCGGATCGTCGAAGTGCAACCCAGACCGCCTAATATTGCAGTGTTCAAACTCCCAAGTTTGTGACAAAAAGGCCATGTTGATAGAGGTTTTGCGGATCACCGAATATGATCGGCGATGAAAAATGATGTCGCCAAAAGGTGCAGAAACTTCAGCCTTCAATTGATGCATGAGAAGGCAGTCAAGTGCACATTTGACGCATCGCCGAAGTGCTCAGCGATGGCCCACCTTGACCGTCGAATGGTGAAATAGTGCATAAATTCTGGAAAAATTGCATAGACTATAAAAGAAATTTGGAATGGGCAATGTATAGATTATCTCATCACATCATACCTTACCATATTGAGAGAAAAGAGAGAGTACATAGAACCTTCTTGGTGAACAAGTACAAGGGTTTTGATTTTCAAGCTTTAGGATGAGAATTCTAGGGATTAGGAAAAGAAATTCCATTTTGTATCTTTGTTATTCATCTTACCCACATCCATGGCTAAAGATTTTGGTATTAACTTCTTACTTTTAAGCATGTGTAACTAAAACCCCCAATGTTGGGGTATGTATCTGATATGGGCACTTAAATTGTTAGCTAAATCTATTATATTTTGAATGTTTTGATGTTAATCTGAGTGAGTTCATATTTATTTCCATGTATAACTTATAATCTTGAGGTTGCAAACTTTGGGTTATCTTTAGATCTTTAATTACTACATTAATTTGAGTGATTGTAATGGGTAATGAGTGTAATAGCTGAAAATATTTCCGAGTTTCAGTTGAATGTCACAAACTTGAGTTCAATGGCTAAAGTAGTAGAAGATTTACTTATAATTGCTCAGGCCAGGTGTGTCCTTGAGTGATTTGTGTGTTAAGTCGTAACAAGTTCATGTGAAATACCATTGTTGTCTTAATCTAAGTAGTGGTTACTAGCAATTTTAGCTTACTCACATATTATTAACTCGAACATTCAAGTATTTAGACCTGATTAATTAGCTCCAGTCCCATATTCACACACCCCCGATATCTCTCTCAATTGGTTGTTTAATTCGCATCTTAGAACTGTTGTTAGTTGAATGCTAGTTTTATATTACTCGTAACCCCCCATTTTAACACTATAATTGACTTGTTCAACTCGATACCTTATTTCTCGAACGTCTGTTCCCTATGGGATTGATCTCAACTCATTGTTAGGTTATTATGCTGATAACGATCGTCCACATCTTCCATAAGTGAAGTATGCTTGAACGTCATCACTCACAAATTTTAGGAAAATCATTAGCAATCTATCTATGATTGAAAAACAAAAGAGAACAACAGACAGACAATACCAACAATGCTACACGACTGTGCATGGCTCCAATACCAATAATAATTATTTGACATACTAGACCAAGCAACCATAAATATGGAGCAACCGACAATAATGCCTTTCCATCCTTCACTATGTTAATGTTGTCTTAGTGTTTAGAATAATTGTGTCTTGTGAATAAAATTACCTATACACTCTTAACTTTAAGGATTAAAATTTTTACTATTCATACACAAGATTACCAACTACAATAACACTACTTAGCACATGTTCTAGCCACTCAACCCAAAAACACCACCGTACTCCAAGATTAATGTGCAGCTTTTTAATGGTTGCTATATTTCCAATACACTTTATTAAGGATACATGTCGGTACACTATTATGTCCATTCAACTTTTCAAACATACAAACCTTTACATACTACAAGAGAAAGAAATAACCCCATTTCTCTCTGTTGGGCTTATCATTCCTATTTCTACCTTTATGAGGCTAATTTTCAGTATACCACATTATGATTTCAACTAAAAAACTTCAAATAATAGGTTTCATGGTGAAATAGAATTGTTGATTGATATATTTATTTACCCTTTCCAAACTTTTGGTATTGTTCTGCTTTTTCTTTCAATGTTATATGTTATACGCCCTTAAGTGGAGCGTTTCTTATATTTATGTGTGAAGACAATTTGGGATTTCTTTTTAAATGGAGGAAGATTAGTGAAAACACACAAAAGTATTAGTAAATTACTCGCACGGCTTCAATTACCCTAAATTTGGCTAACAAAGTATTTGAAATAAAAAGTTACAACGATAACTAGTCATTGAGATTTAGAACACCCAAGATTTCATTGGCTTGGAAAAATATCCAACTAAACATTCAAAAGTACTATAAGGTGGTTGCATAACTATTCACTTGCAAGATTTCACTGATGGATAAAATGTATCTCATCAATGCACAACTACACCCACAAGACAATTGTCCAAGTACATATTGCAACAATCTTAAACAATTAAACAATTTTGTGATTATTTATAACCTGTAATTTCGCAGCCCTATTTTGAAATTATCATTAAACTGCCCACCAATTTGATGCAAGCAGAACTAATCCAAAAGAGGATTCAATTTCTGGTTAATAGACTCTAACAACAGAGAACTGGAGTTTATACTGCAACAATGCTTGATCTACCATACAAAAAAAGAATGCATATCTATTGGTTTAGTAAGATCTACTACGTAATAGTGAGTTAGTCATTTGAATTACAATAATCATCCTCTTAATTGTGTTACATATGTACGTCATTTATCCATCGTCTTCCAATTTAATTATAACAACGATAAAGGGCATCAAAATCAACATTGTCCAATTTAACGCTTTTTGGGTTGTACAAACTAAACACAAAGGGAATCCAAAGAGATTACAATCATGTCGAGCAAATATAACTTTAAAAAATTAGTAACAAAAATCATGTGTTCACAATGTTGTGCGACAACTAAAAAATAAACCAATGAACTAGATCACAGATCATGAGGCCCTACACAATTCCTCTTTATGGTTGATCGATGCATAATGTATTTTATCAACTTCGCATTATAACAAATAATATAACTAAAACTACGTTAAAAACTATAAGATATTGTTAAGAAACTCACGCACCATCATAATACTATCAACTTCACAATTTTCAGAGTTTCAGCAATTATTATTTCTTAACAATCTATTGGCGTAACAAAATTGCACAATCATCTCTTCGGCATTTTAGAGTGAAAACGAGATGACCACCACCACACAACTTCCGAAGATAGTGAAACTATTGTGTAGGCTTAGTAATTCATTATTATGATATAAGTGACTTGAAACTACTCAAAGGTAACTTGTATTTTAGGTTATCATAAATACGGATCTCAAATGTTGATTCAAGCTAAATAACCTAATAACATATTCTATAAATCTATAGCCCCAAGTTGTATATGAACATTTGCACTGTTAAATTAGGCAGAAGGGAGTATGAAGACAATTTAAGTGATATATTGTGACAAATATAGTATGGATCATGTTTCACAGTTGTATGAATTACAAGACGAGGCAACCACGTGCAACACATGTGCCATGAATTTAGTACTTTTAAAATACCCTATTAAATAATGTAAGGAGGGTAAAAGATCCCATCAGAAGTTTGAGATTGTTACGGTAATTTTCGCCAAAGTTGAGATATATTTCGGATTATTTTTCCTTTTAAATATATAACGGAAAAAAAAGACAAATAAATTAAAATAAAAAAATTATAAATATGCCCTTAAACTGCTCAAACACGCATGTCAACTTACTACGATATATGATCATGGTTCATTTACTCTTATATGGTCCCAAAATTGTCATGATAAAAATGGCAATTTTAGTTAAAAGGGCTCTTGTCATGTAGTATATAGTTGACTACTTACGAAAATTTTATTTTGTGCATGGACTCAATATAAATTTATTTTTTAAGAAATATTAATAAAGTATATTAAATTATTTTATTAAATATAAAATAATAAGTGATAAATATTATTAATATAAATTTTTAATTGTATTGATTAAACTATTTTAAATTTTTATTGTAAAATAAATTATCATATATATTTGTATGATAGTAAATTATTTTTTTATGCACAAATTTAATGTGAAGAGATCCATTAAGATGTTGATTATTAAAGTATTTTTTATCATCGATCGTTAATTTTTAATTAAAATAGTTATAAAATATACACAAATATTATTGACACTCAAAATAATAAAAATAATAAGTCTATAACTAAAAGATATGAATTTAAAAATAAAAATCATAGCCAAACGAATCTCATAATTTCTTTAAAAAATTATACACTAATTAACTTAAAATAAATTATGAGTAATAAATAATTTTTTTTTTTAAAATGCCTTATTAAAACATACATATCAATGAAGATGTGTGTGCTTCAACTTGAAAACCTGAGAGAATGTCCATAAGAAATCTGCATGCATTATTGGACCAAGCCAATACTAGCAGATGTAGCTTTTGAGTTGTGGAATCAATCTATTCTAATATATATTTCCATTTCCATTCATTATACTTATATTAGTTACAAAGGCCCATGTTAACCCGAGCCTAATATATATTTTTTTTATTTTGATCTATGTGATATTGGTAGAATTGTTTTAATATATTTTTTAATTTTAAAAGTTATTTTCAAATAGATGTTACTTTATCTGTCTTATTATATTGGACACTGATAAAATTTTAAGAGTCAATCAATTTTTTTTACATATTCGGTAAAATTAAGTTTTAGGATTTACAGTATTATTTACGTTATTTTTAAATACATATTATTTTTCTGTTCCGTTTTATGTGATACCGATAAAATTTAAGACTCAAACAATTTTTTCATGTGTCCTTTAAGTATGTTAGATTGATGATAATATTTTGAATTATTAATTATTATAATTTATAGTACGTTTTACATAAATTTGAAATAATGTATCTTACTCTCCATGTCCCGATATATGTTGATGTTATTTAATTTAATTTATCGAATTTTAAAAGATCTAATTTATCATTTTGTATTTATTTTTGTCACGACCCAAAAATGGGCGTGATGGCACTCGTCTTATCCCACCAAGACAAGTCAGCCAAAAATCCAACTATAA
>JBCEWC010016239.1:0-13246 GCA_038996855.1 Solanum aculeatissimum | reverse complement strand
AACTACTAATTGTAACTAATTAGTTTAATTGTCAACTAACAATGTAACTAACAATATCAGCCTAACAACTAACTGATTTATCAACTCCAATAGCATAAACTATCACATGCAACAGGGATATTCAAAGGAATCATCAGAACTATCATATACAATTGGAATACTGCAAATGAATAGTCGAAATGATATGCCTGCTATGGCTTTGACACTAGCAAATAAAAGCAACTCCACAATACAGGCATTTGACTGAATGATGCAATATGTTCCACAGAAACTCTTGAGACGGCTCAAACTGTAATGCAAATATGGCACAAATATATACTGCATTTACATTAAATTAATTGTTTGGGACTGAGGCACTGAGGCACTGTGGCACTGTTATCTAGATTGAACACTGAATCTATAAGCATAGAAAGCGTCAAAACCAAACATTTTGAAGGTACCTTCAAATTCTGTACATTCCAAGCCAAGGCAAGAATTGGTGATTGCACGGTACAGATTCCTCACTTAACAATGGGAGTAATCCTTAATAGTTTCTGCACTTTACACTGCAGCACATATTCAAACTACACTAAATGATAGCATTCAAATTTCAACCTCTCCGTCTTATATTTGCAACTTTTGCCTGAAAGGAAGTGCCAATATCTTATAACTAATTTATGCCTGACCCTAGCAGGTTCACCAAACAAATGCGGAGATCATTGCATCACCTGTCAGAACAATCATGAGGATCATGTTTAGATGTTTCTGGAAATTCATGTAGGTAGATTTGGAAATAACCAGTGTTGCTATCAATTGATAATGTACCATTCATGTGTCGAATACACCATACATGTGGCTTCGACAGTGAAAGGCCGAAAGTAGCTGATGCTTGATGGATCAATTGGTAACACGGAGGAATGCTAAGTCTTCTTTCACATCTTAGCTGAATAATCAATGCCGGGCTAATTGGGCATTACTCAAATAACAACTTGCCAGTTCTCACCTTATAAGACTTCCTCGTCAATCAGTATCAATTTTCCACTGATTTCCTAATGGCACACTCACTATTGGCTTAAGGATAGTATCTAAAGACAAAAAGTGACCATCATTTTTGCAAATAAAACAAAAAGTAACGACACAGAGGAAGAGATACATAAAAACACTTTCACGAGATAAATACCCAGTATTATATTCAAGAATCTCCTTAGCCCAGTTTCTAGTATAAAAAAGAGCACCAGTGAGTTCCTCTTTCTCCATTTTGAGTGCATACTTCTCATAACTTAGATCGGTAACCTGTTTATTATGGAAAACTGCAACTGAAGCCCCGCCCTCCACTCACACATGGAGACAGAATAATAGAGAAAGAGCAGAAAGTGACATCATTTTTCAGGAAAGAACTATTAAGAGACATTATCTTTTAAAAACGATTAATAAGGGACATTTTCTAAACAGAGAAGAATATTTATGAAAGCTATTAGGTTTCATGACATTCCTATAAGAAAACCGCACCCTATTTATTAAAGTTATTTGAACCTCAAAATCTAGTCAATTAACCACCAATAGCCCTATCAATTTTCACTCACTGCATAACATGCAAATGGAGACGGATAAGAGACCATGAAGGAAAAATTCAAGATATCTTTATAAATTGTGAATGACAAAAAGTACATTGTTTAAAATTTTCAAATCTCAGCTGTGGTTTTCAACAGCTTATTACTGTGCAAGAATCCTAAATTACCATCTTTCAAATGATTTTCTTCTGGTAATATGTTGGCAGGCAACAGATCTGCAAAGAAGCTATTTATGATGAAGTGGTCAACGAGGCTAAACCACATAACTTATCTGCCTTCAGCATCTGATAACTTTCTCGAGGATTCAACTCACTCTTTTGTTTTTCCAAAAAATGCATGAATTGAATGTGAATCCAAGCTTCACGTTGTAATTCCTCCTTGTTAAAACAATTTTCAGTAGCTTGCAGAGCCTTAATTTCGAATTCAAACATGTGATTGAACTTCTGCTAATGCTGAAGAAATGGTCAAGGCTTCTAGCACAGGTTGACTTTCTTCACTTGAGGTTTCCATTCTATACGATTTACAGCTGAAATAGAAAACTGTACTCATCATAGAGTCAACAAGTATCACAAGTGAGTACAATATTACCAAAAGGGGCCCTTCCCATAATCTTGATGATCCATCTCCATAGCTTATTGTCTTCACTCTATGCTCAAACAAACCCTGCACAATTGCCATCCCAATAGTCGATCCAAGAAATATGAGAAGTCCAACTTGTGTCTGCCCCTTGATGAGTGAACTGGACATAAGCAATGCCTGTGGTCCGGAGTCATCCTCTAAAACAGATATCACAATGGCAATGTTGCATATAATAATAGCATTTGCTAAAATTATTGAGAAAATCATCCCTACTATCATTGCCGGGTACAAAATCAAATCGGGAGGGAACCCCATGATTGAGAAAACACTGCTCACAGAAACAAGAAGTACAATGAACAATGTGAGACATCCGGCGATCACCACACACACCCACAGATAAGTCACAACAACCCTCTTCCATATCTTGGTCATAATCACATAAAACTTGTGTGAATCAAACTTTTTCCTTGAGTAAGTGCAATCAACTGAGTAAACTATCGCAGCTTTTGACAACAACGATAAAGTTACATAAAGAGGGAAGCACATTACAGCTGAAATAACCACTTCAGAGAATTTATAACAAGACTGCTTGATAAATGGCTTAAGTGGAAGCCCACTCGTTTTCGCTACAAGCAATAACCTCATGCTTAGTCTCTTAACAAACGGCTGATAGACCAATACATTAGATAAAACAACAGCAGACACAGGGCAAATTAGCAATGCAGCAATTGTCATGAAACCTATTGAATTGTACCGTAGAATTCTCACAGTTTCCCTCAAAATCTCTAGTGCATTCAAAGTAAGAAACTGGTGATCCGTCTGTGAAACCGTATCTATTGATTCCGATTCAAGTTTTTGATGATCTGGGTCATCTTTTTTACCTGAGTTCACTCTGGGACTCAGTCCACTGGAAATTTCCATCTTTCACCAACCCGGATTGTTCTTTACAAATTTAAATTCCACAGCAATTCGTGAGAGCCAAAAAAAACACAAAATTACATGTCCCTTTAATCAACAGTATAGAAAAGGGAAGAGAAGATACTTATTACCAAAATCGGATTTACCCCTTTTGATCAGGTCTATTAGAATTCACTGTTTTCAGCAAGAATCATGTAGACACATATGTCATAAACCGCACCCTCGGCCTACTGACATTAAATCTTGGATCTGTCTCTACGTATTAGCTCCAGGAAATACTACCCAGATCTGCATAACAAGATTGAATTTGGGCGACTTTTACGGTGAAACTTGGATGACAGCTCTGTAAAACAAATGGGTATATGCAAAATTCGAGACCCAGAGAGAAAAAAACGCTGAAACTGTGTATAAGAAGTGATCTGGATCAGAGGAATGAGCAGAAGAAGAAGAGGGTCATGAAGTCCATATACAATGAAGATAAAGAAACAGTGAAATGAAAGATCAGGTGATTTGGGGGATGAAGGAAGGTATCATGATGATGAGGAAGAACTGAGAAGAAGATTGGGAAGTGAGAGTGCAAGTGCAACTGCGAAACAGGGGTATGATTAAAAAAAATATTTAGTCCCTCGTACCAATTGATGGTGAATAATTCAATTTCAGATTACAACTCGTTTTATTAAATTATGCTATCTGTGTTGCGACGATCCAAACTCAGTACGATAGTATTTGCCTAAATCCATTAAGCCTTAAATTTGATTACATGAATAAATGTGGAAGTAAAATGAAAAATGCAATCTTAAATTAACTAAATAAGCAATAACTAAACCAAACTCTTAAGGCAAAATTACATTGAGTGCTTCAAAAATGGATTGCTCTTGATTTTTTACTCCCAATATGAAAAGTGTTACAAAAATACTCATTTTTCAATTTTAAGTTGACCAAATTATTTTTTTGTCCTTTCCTTTCTTGCCCATGAGACATAAGTAGGTATTGCCTCAAAGACAAGAGTTATAACGTAGCTCAGAGCTTATATTGAACACAATAGTGCAACATCTTGTCCATGAGACATAAATTACTCTTGTTGTTGCCTCTAATTCAAGTGTTTTAGTGTATTTGATAAGTTATACTTACATTCAACAGCGTAAGATCTTGCCTATAAGACAAAGTTATTTTTTTTTAAATTTATACAAATTGTTTGTTAGATCCATAATTAAAATAAGAAATTTCTTTTTTGAAAATGTCTTTTTCAACGAATAACTCAAATGCAAGAGTTATAACATGTTTCATAAGTTATACTTACATTCAAAGGTGCAAGATCTTGTCTATCAGGCATAAGCAGGTATTGCCTCAAAGGCAAGATTTATAATGTATCTCAGAAATTATACTGAACATAATAGTGTAATATTTTGCCCATGAGGCATAAGTTACTCTTATTGTTGTCTCTAAGTCAAGGGTTTAGTGTTTCTGATAAGTTATAATTACATTCAATAGTGTAAGATCTTGCACATAAGGTCGAAGTTAATTTTATGAAATAGTTGAGGGGCAATTTTGTCTCAAAATAAATTTTTAATGAAATTGGGGGCATTTTTGCAAAGCCACCCTTATTGGGAGCATTTTATCAATACCATCCTCTAAAAGGGGTATTTATGAGCTTTTCTCAACTCATAATACCCCAAAATTTAATTGTCACCTGCACAAATGATGTGCTGCCAAAATGCAACACTTTTAATGCTTGAAACTTGGAATTTTGTGCGTTCTCAAAGCGATGTTAGTAGGTTTGATGTTTTTTTTTATTTGTTTTTGCAAGATTTTGGTGTTGGCATGATTCTGAGCATGAGATGCAGTTTCTGTACTAAAGTGGCAGTTTACGAGACCCTTTACGGGTCGTAGGTCATTCCACGAGTCGTAAAGGGGGTCTCGTTTGTTCTTCGAGTAAGGGGTGCAGAAGTGAAGTCCACTCTACGAGACTAGAGCACGAGTCGTAGACCAACAGACGGGTCGTAGAGTGAGTTTGTGAACTGAGGCAGCTGAAAGTGAAGAGTCTCTAAAAGAGGCTTAGACGAGACCTTTCACAGGTCGTGGAAGTCTTCACGATTCGCGAAGGAGGTTTTGAGCCAATCTCCAATAGCTCAACAGCCTTTCACGAGACCCCAATTCACGGGCCGTGAACAGTCATACGGATCGTAAAGTAGACTCGTGTCTAGTGCCGACACAGTTATCCTATTTTATTTCGGCTTTTGATTTCTAGTACTATAAATAATTTTTTTAGGTTTTTTTTATGGATATACAGAATAGAAACGGTCAAATACTTATTGTGAGAGGAGAAAAAAAATACTTGTGAGCATCTTTTGTTATTTCTAATTAATTCAAGTTTGCAATTCCATTGAGTTTCCAAATTTTATTCATCAGTTCTTATTGCATAAGTTAGTTAATTGTGTATTCTTCTTACATGATTTCTGAAAAAAATAATAAGGATGCGTGGCTAAGTCCACAACTAGGGTTGTGGGAACCATGACGCACTAGCGAAGTAAAACTGGATTACTTGCAATTTCTTGAATAGTGATTAGGATGTATTAATTAACTATTTCAAATTAACTGAATTTTAATGGAGACCTATGTTAGAAATTACCTAGTATCACCTACCCGATCCAGGAGGTGACGAATATGAAAAAAAGTAATTAACAGAGGTTGATTGACTATTTCTCAACTAATTAGGTTACTAGGGGTAGTAGTTTTGGTCTGGAATAAAAAGTGAGGGTTAGTAATGCCACATCACAGAGACCGATCCATTAATGTGATGACATTCACCTAGATGCCCGATCAAGGATTTAGGAGAATTTAACTCACTGTCCTGCACCTACACACCAAACAAGAGTTGCGAGTATCTGAAAACACTTAGCTAGGAAGTCATGAGGAATACGTCACCCTAGTTAGTTTCTCTACTGGTTGCAAACAAATCTACTATTGTAGTAAGGATTTACTTTGATCTCAAATTCTCCCCTTTTTACATTTTAGTCATTTTTATTTTCTCTTTTCTGGGAGATACTAGAGTATATCTAGTCAAGTTACTGAAAGTGTGCTAATCCAGGGTCTACCTTATTTCTCGCGGGATCGACCCTAACCAAGTTAGGTTTAAATACTTGAGTGTGACCGCTTCAAAACCTCCTAGTAGGGATGGGTTCTAAGCGTAAGCACGGAGTCGTGAAAGAAACAAGTTTTTAAGTATTATAATAAATTTAAAATAAATGCAAGTCTCAATATCTTTACTTTCAAAGTAGAATTAAAACATACATAAAGAGTATGAGGTGTTTGCCAAAGTGACAAGCATCTATCTTACCAACTCTCTCACAGAAGCCTCAAATGTAGGAGGAAGGAAGGTGAAATCATGAAAATCTAAGCTCATAATCTATACAAACGTAAAAGTAAGGAGTGAGTATCAAACAATATGGTACTTAGTAAGCAAACTACTAAACACGAATTAAACCAATGAAGAATACAAATACTCCTATCACCTAATAGAACCTCCACAATTAAAGAATGCATCAAAATTAGTCCAACCTAACAATTCACTTAGCATGTAATTCAATAGTAAACCACCAATAGAATGGGTTATTAACATCAAATTCATCAATTAATAAGATCACCGAATGAATATTTACAATCTACCAAAGACAAATGATGTGCAAAATGATGCAATGAAATATCAACTAAAGTGATACATGTCTTCTCTAAGGATACACATTCACTAAGATTCAAGACGGAACTGAACTCATGGGGTACTTACAAGGTGTCACGATCCAGGATAGGCCCTAAGTGCAACACGGTGAATGAAGATCCCAAGAGACCCTTAAACAAGCCTCTTAACATTCTTCAAGCAATCATAGGTAATGAACATAATCATAAAGAAAAAACTACGGGGAAAAGGACTAAGGGATTTAACATAAGGCACTAGCAAAAGAAATAAAGTAACAACATACAACCATACATGTGTCCAATAATACCTTTAAGTATAGACTAGGCGATGTCTAAGACATGTCCAAAGCTGACCCTCAAATGAAATACAAAATAAGATACTCAAAGTCTAAAACATAAACATGTTAGAGGAAATAGGTTCGTCCTAGAAGCATAAGACTCACCAATAAGTCTTTAATAGTGGTCCACAATCAACCACGCCCGTGGGGAGGAGGAAGGTCACATATCCCTACATTGTGAGATAATGTAGGCATAGAGTATGCATCACTTCTTGGAATGTACTAAGTATGCAGGTATGGTATGGAATAAAAATAAAGCTCATAAGTGTAAGTAATTAGACAAAATACATATCATAGTGAGCAACAGGGTCATGAGTAGAGATGATTATGCAATGCATGAAAACATGGGTAGAACATTATAAATATCATAAAGGAGATATAAGTATGTGGGAAAGAACAATAATCGACAATAAGACCATGCGAGCTATAACATAGAATTCAATGTAGCCCCTACATTATAAAGAGAGACTACTTGCTGGGTAGAACTCCATCAATATTTATTAATTAACATTAACATTAAAATTAGGTCCATATATGGATCCACTAGCCTAGCTTTAAGAGGCAACCTATAACAAAAATATAGTTATGAGACTAAGAGCTTCTACTAAGGACCCCTTAGGCTTAGTCTCCGTACCAAGCCTCATTCGGTGCTAGGTCAAGTCTCACGGAATAACAATACTCATAATAATATACCTTTAGCATTCATAATATTGATATCATACTTCTAAAGTAGCAAGAGTAACTCATTAAGACCTTACTGATTCATTTAAGTGAGAATTGTCTTTCCATAAGAAGAATTCATGCTTTTGTGAGAATTGTCCTCTCACCAACATTCATTCGTCATAAAAAGGGCTTCTATCGTCACATTCATAGCTTTCATAAACTTTTAGTTGAAATCCTTATCATTCAAATCATAATTCATTAAAATATAGCATAAACTAAGTGGGTTCAATGCATTCGGACTTTAAAATATGCAATGTAAGGAGATTATGCATAAACTTTATGAAATCCATCAATTTGAAATCGTATATAAATCAACCCACTATGAACTTTCAAATCCTAGGTAGCTTATCATAAGAATACTTTATAAATCATCAAGTTCTTACAATATAATATCCATTCATAGAAAAATACATCATATGGCAATAGATAAAGCATAGTACATACATTTAGAAAAAAACCATAAACATTCATGAATTTGCATATAGAAACTTAAGAGATTCAATTGCAAAATACTTGAGCTTCATGGATGGAAGGAACCCATGAAAAAATTCACATACCTTGGTTGGAAACCTATGAAAACAATCCAAACTTTAGAGAAGGAAGCTTGAAAACCCTAGCTTGACTCCAATGGAAACCTTTAGAGCAATTGGGGAGTTTGAGACTTAGGATTTTAGGAGAAATGGTTGGAATGGTAAGGGAATATGTAATACTAGGTTGATATGGGTTGTTTTAGGGGTCAAAACAATGTAGTTTAGGACTTAGGATGCAAAAAACAGCTGGAAATGCCTTTGATTAACAATTGTCAGAGGAAACCGCGAACTTGGTCTATAGGTTATAGATCCATCTATGGCTCATAGATAGGGATTTTGTCTGGTTACATTCCCAACCAGCAAAAGCTTGAAATTTGGACCTTCAATCTACAAGCCCATGTCAATGGCCCATAGTTCCATTTACGGATGGTAGATATCTTTCGTACATGGTCTCCATACTTAGTCAAATTCCACCCATCACTATCTCATCCATGAGGTTAATGTACAACTTATAGTTCTAACTACATCCCATCCTATTGGGTCAAAGAATAAGATCCTGAGTCTAAAAGTTACCTATCATTAGTGCCCATCCACGAGCCTAGTTTGTGGTTCGTGTTTACACCCATGGGTCATAGTCTAGATTTTATGGAACCTAGTTGTAACACCTTGTATGTTGAAAAGCCTGAAAAATGAAAAAAAGTTCCAAAACTTTGACTTGATCAAGTTTTACTAGCCAATCTACAACTCATGGACTAGATCACGGGTCGTAGAAAGGTCTCTGGTTAAGGTTCTGAGGTTGGAGAAAAAGTTTGGTCACTAGAATTCACTCTACGATAGACAGAACGGGTCGTACTCCTTTATACAACCCGTAGTTTGAGTCATGGATGGGACCTTGAGAGAGGAAAAAATTTCTAAGTATGGAAGCATTCTATGTAAGGGTTCTACGGTCTGTAAAAAGAACTACGAACCATACATAGGGTTTCGTGTTTTGTAGGTACAAATTTCATTAGCTTAATTTTTGGGACCATGCCTTGTACAAACCAAATCATGACTCGTGGAATAATTTACGGGCCATGAATGGGATTTCGTAGATAGGCCCGATAGATTTTAAGTGAAGGGTTTTTTGATCATTTTCAATCCATTTAACTCCTAAACTATGTCATTTTGACCCTTCTAACTAACTTAACCAACCTAATTCCTATAAAACCTATCCCTATCCTGTTCTATCTCATTTACTCTCATAATCCTCTCCAAAGTTCTCAAAAGTTCTCTCTCTAAGGATTCCCTCCATTAAAGCTAGGGTTTGAATGTTTGGATAAGGGATTTTCAAAATTTTCTTTAAATTTAGAGATTCTGACTTGAGGTATGTAGGGCTTCATTCATGGATTAGATTCATCCATGAAGCCCAACTCAATTCTCCCTTTTTCTTAAAGTTTGAGCATGAATTTCTATGGGTTTTTATGATGACATTCCAAATGGGTGGATTATGATTACTACATGATTATTATACTTATTTATGCATGAATTGTGAAGGATTACATGATTTATATTATTTCCAAGTGAACTAATGTCACGACCTGGACCTAAGACTTAGTCGTGACACGACGAATATGACACCCGAAGACATCCCATCCAAGCCTCGTGTTCATATCATAAATATTAATAAGGTAATATAAGCATACATAAAAAAGTAAGTAAGCAAAGTTATATACAAGCAAGAATGTCAGAGTTCACACAGGAGAATATACATGCCTCTACATCATAGATCTTGGCGGGGTCCAACACATAGCTCACCCTTAAGATGTACATATCAAAGAAAGAAAAATGATAAAGTATCAACATACTGAAATAAATCATAAAGGGGTTGTTCTCGAACCATGGGAACTCACCAAGAAGTCTTCTAGGTTGAACTCTGAATCTAGCCATGGAATGGAATACTCTCCTCGTCATTCGCTGTTAAATGGTTAGATCATGTAGGCAAGAAAATATGCATTAATACATAGATGCACTAAGTATGTAGGTATGCATGAATCAAAAGTCATCATCATAATATCAATATGCACAATCGTAAATAATAGGACAAGGACACAATATGTATGAGCAATGCAAGTCTAAAATCATGAGAAAAGACATCATAGAACCTTTCATCATCTTAACTTACATATGTGAGAATAAGACCATAATCGATATTCATAAGACCATGCAGACTATTACATAGAATCTCGATGTTCACTTTACATTATGCTAAGACGAGTCTACTTTGTCAAGGTAAACTTGATCCTCACCCTATAGGCTCTATACTAGCACTGTGAGAACCATCATTTGACCCTATACTTTAGGCTCTATCCTAGCACGATGAGTGTCCATTAAAGCTATATGGATCTATTAGCACACTTTTGAGGCATAAAGACATAAACATCATTCCTATGGTGGCACATAGTTATGGGACTATGGAATCTACCAAAGCTCTCTCGGTGCTAAGTCATATCCCACGGAATACATAAACCATGCATATACATCATTTTTAATATAATTCATATTTCATTAAAATCATGCTTTCATAGTTTGTAAATAACCATCATAACCTTTCATGAAACATCATACTTTAGTTTTTCATAAAAATGTGGATAGACATTCTCACCTTAGCATCATCATAAATATGTGATTTTCACGATCCTCTTGATCATAGCATCATCATTGTCATAAATCATGTTTTTACATACTTGGGATCATAGACTTGGAACCTTATAACTTAATCGTGGAAAACTATGTCTAAGAATGGGTCCATGAACAATTGAGTCAAAATCATGCAATTGGATTGGATTCATAAAGAAAAATACAATTAAAATCAATTTGGATTATTAGTAAAGGAGTCCACATCTCATCAGTAAGTCTTAATCATGCATACTTGAAATCACATACTTTAGCTTGAATATAATATACATCATTTAATTCTTCATAATTTATGCATAGATAGGTTTAATAATCATGGAATATTCATAATTCATGCATTGGGAATTATAGCATAAAAGCCTATAAGAAATCATCATGAAATTTTGATAAAAAGAAAGGTTTCAGATTGGGCTTCGTAGATGAAACTAATCCATGGATGAAGCCCTATGTATCTCAAGTAGAATCCTTAAGAATTGGAGAGAAAAATATGAAAATCCTTAATCAAACCTTCAAGCTTTTGTTTCAATAGAACACTTGTCTTAGAGAGAGAAATATTGAGAATCCTTGAGAAAAATTTGAGCATTAAAAGCTTTAAATGACTTAGGAATAGGATTTATAAAGGCTAGGTTGGTTAGGATAGTTAGGAGAACCTAAAAACAACATAGTTTAGGATTTAAATGAATTGAAAAAGTCAAAAATACCCTTCATTAAAAATTGACAGAGTCGTCCATGAGACCCCGTCTACGTGTCGTGGTTTGCCCTACGGAGTGTGACTTGGCTCGTAGAAATATGTGCTACAAAAGTTGAGCTACTGGAATTTTAGCTTTCAATCCTATAAACATGCACCACGACCCATCGATGCTTCTACGAGCCATAGGTCCTCTCATAAAAGTGACCCAGACTTAGAAAAATTTTAGGTCCTATAGGCATTCTTGCTATGAACCCTTTGATGGGTCTTGGTCTCTTATACGATCCGTCCTGATAACACGTAAGTCAACTTCCAACAATCCTTCAATTTTCCATTTTCACTGGGCATATTCCACAAATTCACCTATGACTCGTGGTTCCTTCAATTGGCCGTAGAGTGGCTTGTAGGGTAAACCATCACCAAAATTCTTAACTTCTAATTTTTTAAGCCTATGAACATGAGGGGTGTTATAATATCTCCCTATTGGGATCATTTGTCCTCGAATGAGATAGAAATACACTTGAGCAGAGCAGAAACACAATTATCATCATAGCATATATGCAAAATTCAACTTAATCATCTTTTTCATAAAATCATCAAACTTATGCATCACATATCATTCAAAAACAGTTTCATGGTAATGCATACATACACCTTAACAAAAAGCATGTATTCGTGGGGACTTTAGGGGAATGGATCATATTACGTATCTTAGACTTGAATAGAATGAAAGAGGTAAGGATATCATTTCATTATGTCTGCCTTAGCCTCCAAAGTGGTACTCTCAACTTGTTGATTTCTCTATAACACTTTAACAGACACATCTTCTTTATTCCTTAATCTCTTCACTTGTCGGTCCAAAATCTCAATTGGTACTTCTTCATAAGTCAGATCTTCCTCAATAGGCACCTCCTTTAATGAAATAATATAATTGGGATCACTCATGTATTTTTTCATCATAGACACATGAAACACTGAGTGAACCATGGCTAACTCCATAGGTCGATCTAGCTCATAAGCTACCTTCCCAACTTTCTTCACTACCTCATAAGGCCCCACATATCTAGGACTCAATTTTCTTTTCTTGCCAAAATGCATCACTCCTTTCATTGGGTAAACCTTCAAATACACCCAATTACCTTTGTCAAACTCTAGTTCTCTTCTCCTAACATCGACATATCACTTTTGATGACTTTGGGTAAATTTCAACCTTTCCCTTATGACTTTCACCTTCTTCATAGCATCAAGTACCAAATCTGGTCCAATCAGGGAATAACAAGTGGCCCCAGTTGGTGGTGCTCCTAGAACCTACCGATTTTATGCTCTTCATGGTCACCAAGAGGTGGAGGGAGCTCCGGATGTCGACACGGGTATGTTACCAACCTCTAACTTTGATGCATATGTTTTTACTTGATTTGGATGGAACTTAGCTTCTGTGTATCCTTGTTGGATATTAGATTGGTATAAGTTTCCAAACCCTTGAGGGTTGTATGATTGTAGTATAGTATTTAGGATGGAATTGTAAGGGAGAGTTCATCATATGGTATAGGTTAG
>JBCEWC010016238.1:0-13246 GCA_038996855.1 Solanum aculeatissimum | reverse complement strand
TAAAATTATCTCTTGATTTCATAAACTGGACAAGTATTGTTGGACATCCTAAAATAGTATAGGGACCAAGTAAAGATAGACAGAGGGAGTACTACTTTTTTATCCTTGTGCCAAGTTAACAGAGAACAAATAAAGATGAACGGAGAAAGTAAGAGAACAAATAAAGATGAACGGAGAAAGTAAAATTAATTTTATTGGTATTTGATCAAACATAATTTCAACCTATAGTCACTTATTGAACTCTTCCAAATTATAATGTATTCAATGTCATGTAATCAATGTTGTTTATTTTCAAGAAGCATTAATATTCTTTTCTCTGGTCATAATTTTAGTATTTACTGGAATCTAACAATATTTTTATTTTAAAATATTAAATTAATATTATATTTAATTTATTATTAAAATTTAATCAAATTAACTTTAGAAAAATATAATTAAACAACTTAAAAGAAGATGAAGGAATAACAAAATAGACTGTATATATAGGTGTACGCTTTCTCTTCCCAGTCAACAAACTCAATTCTGCACTGTTGAGCCCCAATGGCGACACCCAAATTGTACGGTGAAAATCAGCAACCAAAATCAAAGGTTCTGTATTTAAACTACAGGCGAATGCCAGCAGCAATCTTTTCGAAGCACTATTGGGATTGGGACAGTATGTTGGCTGTATGTAAACTTACAATGGTTGGAAAATTCTTTATACCGAAACCAAAGATGTCTAAAATCCGTGTTAGTTTCAAGGAAAAAATCCCTCTTAAAGGGGTAGTGAAAATTAGGTCTTACGATTCTTACCATGTCTTTCTTGATTTCACAAGTGAAGAGGATTATGAATCTGTTTTGTTGAAAGAAAGGGTTTTTGTTGCTGGTGCAATCATGGTGGTTTCTCGGTGGACACCAGAGTTTCATGATCAATTTGTGAGTCTTGTTGCTCCTGGTTTAATTTAATTAATCGGTCTTTGTTTGATTACTCGATTCTGATATCAGTAATGGTTTTATCTATTGGTATGGAGAAAATGACCTTTTTTTTTTTTTAGGTATTTGATAAGTAGACAGAAAATATAATCTCTATATATATAGACAAACACTGTAGGGTTGATGGGGTCGTGAGAGAAAGGGCTGAGAGGTGGGGCACGAAGGTCAAGTAGGAGGTCGGGTGGGGTGATTGTGCAGGGTAGGCAGGGCAGGAGGCACTATGGCCTGTGGGAGTGAGAAGTGGGGTAGGGGTAGGCTATGAGTGCAATGACGAAGTCAGAATTTACTAAGGGGTCTAAAATACGATAAAGTAAACCCATGAAGAAGTCAAAGGGTTCAACATATATACAAACAATGTAATTTTTGTGCCAAAGGGGATGAACCCGTTGGCGTTACCCGGCTCAGCCCCAGAATGGGTGGGAGGTGGGGTTGGGGGTTGGGTTTGACTAAGAGGTAGGGCTAGGGTGAAGATGGAGAGTAGACAATCAACATTATCTTGAATTTGTGAGTATTGCTGGTGCCCTCCTAGAGGGTGGGTTGTGGCCTTGTGGGAGGAAGGGGTGAAAGGTGGGGCATGTGGGTTTGTGGAGGAGGACGATGAAGTAGGGCACGCAGTGCGAGAAGGAGGTGTGGTGTGGTGGGGTGAGTGTGCAAGGTGGCTAGGGGTAGAGGCACTATGGCTTGTGGGAGTGAGAGGTGGGGTAGGGGTAGGTGATGAGTGCAATGACAAAGTTAGATTTTTTACTAAGGAGTTCAAAGTACGTAGAAATCGAAAGTATTCAACATCTACTATATATATATATATATAAAAAAAATTTCTTTAACTATGTATAAACATTGTAATTTTTCCGCCAAAGGAGATGAACCCCTTGGCCTTACTTGGATCTGCCCTTGAATGGGTGGGAGGTGGGGTGCGTGTGGGGTTGAGGGTTTGGTTTGGCCAAGAGGTAGAGGTGATGGGGGTGAGGATAGAGAGCAGACAATTAACCTATGTCGGATTCTCCAAAAATACACTACTTTTGGAGAATCCGATACTCACCCGCTGACACTTTTGAAGAGTCCGAGCAACATAGCAATTAACGTTATCTGAATTTGTGAGTGCTGCTCATGCTCTCATGGAGGGTGGGGTTGTAGCCTCGTGGGAGAAAGGGGTGAAAGGTTCAGGTGGGTTGTGGAGGAGGGCGACGAAGTGGGGTATGCAGTGCGAGTAGGGGGTAGGGTGGGGTGAGTCTGCAAGGTGGCTAGGGGTGGAGGCACTATAGCCTATGGGAGTGAGAGGGTGGGGTAAGGGTAGGCGATGAATCCAATGCCGAAGTCAGAATTTTCATTAAGGGGTTTAAAATACAAAGAAATAAACACACGAGAAAAGTCAAAGGAGTTCAACATCTACTATGTATGTAATCTTTTTTTCTTTAACTATATATAAATAATATAATTTTTTCACCAAAGCCCCTTGCCCCTACCTAGATCTTCCCTGAATAGGTGAGCCGTGGGGGGTGAGGTATGTGTGGGGTTGGGGTTGGCCAAGAGGTAGGTTTAATGGGAGTGAGGATGGAGAATAGACAATCAACATTATCTTGAATTTATGATTGTTGTTGGTGCCTTCATGGAGGGTGGAGTTGTGACCTCATAAGAGGAATGGGTGAAAGGTGTGGCTGGTGAGTTGTGGAGGAGAGTGATGAAGTGGGGCATGCAATGCGAGTAGGGGTTGGGGTTGGGTGAGTGTGCAAGGTGGCTAGGGGTAGAGGAACTATGACCTGTTGGGGTAAGAGGTGGGGTAGGTATAGAGGAGTGCAATGGAGGAGTCAAGATTTTCACTAGGGGTTCAAAATATGAACATTTAACATGAAGCTATGGTAAATAATGTATCTTTCCACCAAAGAGGGTTCATGTGTTTGGATGAACCCTTTGAACCTACATGACTTCGCCCCTGGATGGGTGGGAGGCAGAGTGTGTGTGGGATGGGGAGTTGGGTTTGGTCGATAGGTAGGGATAATGGGGGTGAGGATGGAGAGCAAACAATCAACAATATCTTGAATTTTGAAGAACTTGTTTTCTAAAAAAATTCTTATCAGAATCTTTTGACCATCAAACATGAGAAAGTTGGAACATCTCCTCCATACCAAATACACCTTCCATCTAACCTATTTGACTGGACAAGATGTTAAACATGTCTCTACATTTGTATGGTTTTGTCTCATGGCTTTTAAAACTAGTGGTATTACATATGAAAAGAAATTGTGTTGCTATAAAAATGTCATTAAGGGTGAAATGAAAAGCTTAAGTTAAATTATTTTCATATTTAGAAAGGATTATTGTTTGTTGAACAAACTTAAAAGGTTATATGATTACATAAACTTGAAAAGAAGAGAGTAAAATATTTGTTTTTAAGCAAGGAATGGTAAAAGTATTGTTGGTCCCAAGTGAAGTTAGTTGTTGTTGCTTGAGGGATTTTTATTTTTAGTAAGGAACTCTACCTATATGAGTTTGAAGTTTCACCGAGTGCAGTCCCTCTCTAGCTGTGGCAGAACCATGAATTTATCGATGGAGATTCCTGAAAAAGAACATGTCACACATGAGATAAGAACCTATGACCTAAAACAACTTTTGAACCCTTTTTGCCACTTTTTCCTTATATGAAGAGCAATTATGCCTTGGCTTAGAAGTGTTATATTGCAATTATAGGAGATGATGAACCGAAAGAACTTTTTATGTCTGAGCTTTAGTATTTACAGGTGTCACACTATTTTGGAGCGAAAACTGAGGTTTTGGCTTTTAGTTGTTGGCACCATTAGTGTAGTTTCTATGATGTATTAGATAATTGCATATATAGCTATTGTACTGTCTTAGCTGTTACTTTCTCTGGAGATTTCATCCTTGAGCTTGATTGTAAAGGTTTCTTTATGGCGGTAATCATTGGGAAAGTATGTTGTACTAATGCAATATAGAAATTTATCAACAAAAAAAGTTAATGCAATATAGAAGAAGTAAATGTTGTTAAATCATCTAACATTCTTGGGTACCTGCCTAAAAACAAAGATCTAAAAAATTAAATAATCAAATGAAAGAGAGGTAAAATGAAAATCGACTATGCTGGGATTAATTTTAATGTTGTAGCCTTTTGTCAACCCGTTCTTGCTGAAGTTTTAGTTCACAGTTTTTGTTTGAGTTCCACGGAGGTTAGTGAAAATTCTTATTCTTTTCGCCTCTGGAAGAAAGTGAATAGTGTGTTGATGTAATTTTTTCATGGTTACCTTGCAAAGCAGAGAGGAACATTTGGTGTTGTGGAGCTAGATAATACCAAAAGAAATGAACATTCTGGTGGCGGACATGAGTATGGGACGGAGGAATCTGATTCAGTAGATTGTGTCCCAGAAGTAACTCATTCTGATTCCGAGGGTGGAATTGCAAGTCCTATCAAGTGTGAAATCTCTAAATTACATTCTTCGGTGGGAATTAGTTGCAGTGGGTTTAGTGGCCTTTCATCTGCTGCATGTGGAAACACTGGAAGAGTTCCTTCTGTTATGTATGAAAGTTCATCAATGTGTTCTACTGACTCAGTTCCTTTAAGGGGGACTTGTTTGAACCACAATAATCTCAAGTCATATAGCAGGTAACCATTTCTGCCATTCATTTTTGGCATCCAGATTTGAATATCTTTTGAAAATGTCTATGATGGTTCTAATTTCTGATGCTTTGACTTTTCAGAGATTGGAATTATGGAAGCAAGTCAACTATTGAAGCAACTGATTTGGCTTGTGAAACACTTAGTCAGCCATTATATGCTCTTTCGATTGTCGAACACCTTGAAAATCAGAACTCAGGACCTCCAATGGAAGTGCAACATTCTAACTATATGGGATACCCAACAGTAACCTTTCCCAGGAAGTCTGGTGAAAGCTTAGCATCTGATTTTAAGCTCACTTTGATTGGGAATTTCTCCTACAGGAGGCCAAAAATGAAAGAAATCCGAGCTGATTTCAGAGCACAGAACCCTCTGAACGGCCAAGTAAAGATTAGGCATTGTACTTATCGGCAAGTATTGCTTTTATTCACCAATGAAGAGGATTACTACACTGTTTTGTACAAGAAATCATTCATTCTTGCTGGTGCCCTCATGCAGATTTCCTGGTCATCTCCAGATTTCCACCATGAAGCAGTGAGTGCTTTAAATCCTGTTTGGGTACATCTATTGTTTTTATCATGGCACCTCTTCTAATGGGAAGCTCTGGCATAAACCGGTGGCTCCCATTGGAAAACCTTTAGCCTTTGTCTTTTGCATGTATATGGTTTTTGATTTTGCCTGGATATGATATCTGAACTTTTTCTTTGTACAGTTTTATCTCATATATTTATGTGAGTGAGGATACGAAGACAGTGTTCGGCAAGAGGTTTTGTCTATTAGAAGACTTACTACAAAAACCAGACTTAAGGAGCTCTTAGTGTCTGAGCTCTAGTATTTATTTTGGTGTAATATCTTTGGTTTGGATATGTCATTTTGCTTTTTTCTTTAAAGCTAATATACCACCAGGGATAGTACCTTGGTGGCTTTTTCTATTAATAATACAATAAAATAATAGTAACAAAAGCTCTAATAGGAAAACACAAGTAAGGGAGGCCAGGCCTTACCTTATTGTCGTGTTGTCAAAGGTGCGCGAAAAGCACGTTGAGCACTTCACCTCGCCTTATGGATGCTTCAGTGTCGTCATCAAGGCTCTAAGACGTTCTTTTCCTTGCGTATGAGTGCAATGCCGAAGATGCAACACTTAACAATTGATAATTTACTTTATCATAAAAAATTTCATTTTCTTTTCCATATATTTGTTGTTCATTGTTTATGATTATTAATCTTGGAGTACACATGCATATGTGTATTTTTTTCACCATTCACAGCCTTTATAAGCGCCCATGCTTTAATTGCACGCTGCGCTTAAAGCCTCAAAAGACCTTATAGCTTTTTTGCAAAAAGCTTTTCGGTTTTAAGAACACTGCCTAATGAGTAATCATAGTAAGCTTGGTGGCTTATTGCTTTTAATTGTTGGCATCATAGTGTAATTTCCATGTGGTTTTTGACAATTGCATATGCTGCTTTTCTACTTTGTAGCTATTGCATTTATATAAAAAATTTATCATTGAGCTTGACTGATAAAAGGATCTGTTCTTGCAGAAACAAAATATTCATCCTGATTTCAGATTAAGTGATGCAAATCCTGTTAACTGGAGCACAGACACCTCTAAGCTGCATCCCTCTATAAATGGCCTTCCAGCTCCTGCTACAGATGAAAAGCCCATGTCACTACAACTGCCTGCCGTGTCCCAATGCTTGAGTGTTCCTTTGCTACGTCCACCGTTACCATTACTGGCTAATTCAGTAAGCGTAGCTAGTCGATTGTGTGCTGATCGTTTAACAGGTACGGGCATTTATGTTCCTCAGTCTTATCCGAAAGGAATTGTGGGCAGTCCTAGTTATGGAAGAAATGAACAAGCTGTCCGTGGAAACACCTTTCCGAGTCCTAGCCAAGCCGTGGATCGGCTCAATCTTGCTCAGCAGCATAACCAGCTCAATTTATATAAAGAACCAAATATGACTTCCAGGATAGCACAATTACAACCGCCATTAACAACCTCAGTAAGTGACACCACCTGCTCAATCCGATACGGAGAATGTCTCAAGAATCATGCTGCAAGCATGGGAGGACATGCTGTTGATGGATGTGGAGAATTCATGCCCAGCGGAGAAGAAGGGACCCCAGGAGCCCTGAAATGTGCAGCTTGTAGTTGCCACCAAAATTTTCACAGGAAAGAGATTGATGATCACCAACAGATGGCTGATGTTGGGTCACATTCTCCGTTCAGTCAACTGAGAAATAATAGCAGTTGTGGCAGTATACAAAATCAAGCCCCGCTTTCTCTTCCTACGCAGCAGCTGCAGCAGTACCATCATAATTACAGTAATAGCTGTTCTCCTAGTTCATTGATCAACTCTTTGCAGCCTTTTTCTCAACCACCCTCGCCTAAATCTAGACAGGGCTTGGAAAGAATAGAACCTAGTTCTATTCAACCAAGCGATTCATATGAAATGGTGAATCACGATACCATGCAGATTGGAAAGCAACGGGAGTATTCATGGAGGGACAATAACAGGAATACATCACGAGATCATCCTTGTATACGAAATGAAAATTGGAACTTCGATTTGCTCAAGCCTTTAAACAGCAGAGCCCCTGATTACATTCCATTGGAGTTTCCATCCTGCCCATCTAGGTGCCAGTCCCAGAGTGTATTTACTGAGTTTCCACATCTTGACATCATTAACAACTTGCTACGCGAAGAGCATGGAACTGGACAGACTTCGATGTCCAACTCAGGTTTTCAGAGCTTAAGCAATGGATCATCACACGATCAAACTGCGCATTTCACTTATCCGAGTGATATTGGTAGGTTTACAGGTCTAAGTCCCTCAACAAGTTCTTGTAAGCCCGAGCGTAGTCGCTCTGGTCTTTAGATATGGAGTACTGGTTCTGTCCTTCTCTGTCACCTTTGCCATCATCCCTGATATGGGTTGGCATTTCATTAAGCACTGAAGTCTGTTATGACTCCTTTTTTGTGCAAATGTTATATATTAGATGACAATACTATTTTTGTCATTTTGATTGGGAAGTGGTAATGGTAATAGTAATACTGTTTATGGTATGAAGGTAATGCTCATATGCGGGATGATGCTAGTTTATGCATTTTATTTTGACTTAATATTTCAACAAGTGAGGTTGTTCGAGTTTCATATTTAACTATTTGGTGTGTTAATTTTGATAAATAATTAGTGACAGTTCAAATAGAACACTCGCACACCAAATAGTTAAAATATGAAACTCAAAAAATTGAAACATTTTAGGTATAATATATCTAGTGTAATCGTGTAAGTGAAATATGAGAAGAATAGAGTGTATACGATTCTTAATAATAATAATACAACAAATAATATAATTAAAAAAAATAAAAATAATAATAGTAGAGGGAAATTAACATTTACATGAAGATAAGTTATATTATTATTTTTTTTGCTTATTGCTATCTTTTTTCAATAAAATTATCCATTCACAGTTACAAGCTAGATTTGGCTACCAAGCTCATATATCATTAAAGTTTTGAAAATGATACACTATGGTCCCCTATAAAATGTCTTTATTTGTGAATCATTTTGTACACAAAAAAATGTGGCTTATAATTTTAGATACTTGATATTGATATATGGTTCCTAATTATTATGCCTTCCAACCATGCATGCATGCACTATTAGAAAATTTAAAATTAGCTATAAAATTTATTGAATCCTAGTTAATTCGTAGCTAAATAACTCCTAAGTAATTGAATATTTAGCATGAAAGTTTTTTTATCGTTTTTAGCTATGAAATTTTGTTTATCGCTAATTCTTTTTTATTTTTTTAAGTGATACATTTCCTCTTTAGATCTAAATATTTAGATACTCCCTTGGTTCCAATTTATGTTTCAATTTTCACTAATCGAGAGGTAATTGTATTACTCACTTTGTTTCAAAATAAATCTTAATTTAGTAAAAATTATGTCCATTAAATTGAAAAAACAAATGTCTAGTTTATTAAACTATACCTATCAAATAAGTATATATTTTTTAAGAATTGAACACTATTGAAAAAATGCAGTATAAAGGTGTTGAATAACCATTTTGATGACTAACAAACTATTAATTCAATATGAGGACCAGGTTAAAGCTGTGTTGGGTTACAGCTAGAAAAGTTGTCATGGTTGGTGAGACTTGTCCTTCATTATACTGAAGGACCAGCAGTCTCTTACATACCCCCTCGTGTGTTCCTTTTTGGCACCACTTGTAAGATATAGCATCAACGTTCAATGGACCTGATAGAAGCAGTCTATGGTTTTCCTTTAAGTGTGATGTCGTTTTTAGTTCTTGAAGATTGTAAGGTCACTTCCTAATCTATAAAAGAAAGTTGATCATCTTGAGTTTATCTTTTGTGTTGTTGTTGTGGTACTCTTGGTATGTTGTGGCCGTAGAGTTCTTTGGGTAGCAGCCTAGCTTCATCTAGGTTGATGAGAATGTAGGTTGTCGTTTTAGGGAGTTGCTCAAGACTTGTAATTCTGATTGCAAGTAGGAAATGGAGAGAGGGTAGGGCAAATAAACAGCTCGTTGTATTTGATTACTTTGCTCTTGCATTTAGTGAATGGTTGGGCTTTTGAAAATCCTGTTGGACAGATCGTAATTATTCCTCCCTTGAGCAAAGATTTTTTCCACGTTAAATCTCATACTGCATTGTAACTATTTTTGTATATTGATTGTCTGAGTAGTAAGGGACCAAGTCCGTATACGTCGTAGGAGCATCCATCTCTTCAAACGACATAATTGGAAAACATACAATTCTTTTATCTTGAATATTTAAGATGATATTCATTTTGAGATGAATTTATTTGCTACGCCGAATCTTATTTTTTGGGATGAATTGAATAATTTTGAAGTTAAAATAGATAAGATCAACTTAATATATTACAATTAAAATATTAAATTACAATACCAAAAGTATTATATGATGCATACTTCTTGTGTCAATATAAATTTAAAAAAATATTCTTTGAAATGTAGATTAAAGCTCATATAAATAATTTCAATCTTGAATAGTTAAAATTTAAAAATATCACTTGAGAAGGAGGGGTATTTGATATATCTTAAATAAGTGTTATGTGTGTATATTAATATATACTTACATATATAATGACGGATTATCAATAGAAATATTTTCTATGAGTTATTTTGACAGATTAGTAATAATTCCATAGCTAATTTTTGTATTTTTTTTTTTTATAGTGATGGTGTATTTTTTTTGTCAAATTTTTGCTAATTATTTGACACTTCTTTGATGGTCATTTTAGAGAACATATTGTAATTCTTCTTGATTATAGTTTGATCCCATAATTTTTAATTACTCTTCACTCCAAGGAGATTTAAAACGTCGTTTGTGCTTGAAAAACAAAATTGGGGGTAGGAGAAGGAGAAATGCGAAGGGAGATTACACTGTGAGGAATCGAACCCTCACCAACAAAATGAGAGTTCAGATAGTCAACCAACTGAACTACTAAGATTCCCAATGAACAATATGTAAAATGAATTAAGTAAGGAGATTATATTTAACTAAGCCACACTTATTTATTCCATTATATATAGCTAGTAATAGTACATGGTGAGAATATCATATCATAATCAACATGAACCCTAGCTAATTAATTATTTTTTTGACATGTGGCTGCTTACTTCAATAATCCATTAATTAATTAACCAGCCACAGGCATTTGTACAACAACACCCAAAATGTTGTCAAAAAGACGAACTCGAAAACACCTAAAATCAAGAGGGACAGGAGAACCAGCAAGCAGTATTTGAACATCTTGAATGTTGGGATTTTCCTCCTTAATTATTTTCTCAGCCATCTCTGCTGGTACACCAACAAGTTCTGGCCACATTTGCTTTCCTACATGATGGATGGAGGGTAGACGTCAGTCAACCAACTGAGCTACTAAGCAGTGGCTTACGTAGCTATATATAGTCTAGGGTGGCCAAATGGACACCCTTCATAAAAAAATATATCGATTAAAAATTATTTTTATATACATATATATCAGATCTTGAACACCCTTAATAAAATTTCTGATTTCGCCACTGAAATTTAGAATATTCATCAAAAAGAGTATGTGTGTGTGTGTGAACAAACCTTGGCATATGAACTTGGGGTCATGAAGAGATGTGGATTCCTTTAGAAGTTGTATGACTTGTTGCCCATCAATTTCTTTTCGTGCCATGAGAGTTTCAAAGTCTATATTAAAAAAAAAAAAAATCACATTGTAGCAATTAGGGAAAATATTATAATTATCTATAATGTATTTCTCATTTCAAGTTACAACATTAGAAAATTATAATATATAGCACAAGAAAGTGCACAAGGATATATACATATGTATGCATTCAACATGCCATTGTGCTCAATCACTCATTTGAACCTTCTTCGTCGATTAATTAATTACATCGTATTTTCAAGATTAATTTTTTTTTATGTATATATATATATAGAGTACTGAAGGTGAACTGGTTCGTGAAAATTCTTCTCTCCCACCCACCCACCTACACCGCAAAAGAAATACAAATTCATTTACAAATACAATATAATATTCTTGCATGTGTGTATACACATATTGGAGAAAGAGAGGTACTAACAAGTTGCTAGAAGAAAGAAAACAATGATGTGAGAAAACTTGAACCAAGTTTTTGACTCCATTTCTTTTTCTTTTTTCCCCCTAAAGATTAGAAGGAATTATGTGAATTTGTAAGATTGCATTAGAGATATTTATAGGCAAGAGGTTGCCTTCATTGTTGTGAGGTACTACATACTAGTAGTGTCAAACAACCACATTTTGTACAATTTGAAGATAAGGGACAAAATGGTCTTTTACTTTGATTTAATCAAGCTATATACAGTTTTTGAGTGTATCATAATATATATTTAATGTATATCTCATGTATAAATAATCTACATTATATAGTCAGTGTATATTTTTTATGACTTTTGGTACACAATATTATATAGCTATGTATATATTTTTTTTAATTATAAGTTATTTTTCATGTAAATAAAAGAAAGCTATATTTATTATAAATTAATTAATTTATAATATATATTTAAAATTATTCCAATATTTTTATCCTTCTTAATTTGTTCCAAAGAAAGTACAACACATTGTTAATGTTTTTTTTTAGGGTGTGGGACTAGTTTGACAATAGCAAATTGCAATACAAACTCTACCTACCACACATTAAATATATAGTCCCAATTGAATATTTTAATCCAATGCTTTTAGGGATAGATATATGTATTTTTCATAGTATTCATATGAAAAATATTACAATATATAGTATTTTTTATATAATTTTTTAATATATAAAATTTTATTTTTTTTGTCTAATTTTATATGACATCTTTTTCTTTTTGGTTCAGCCCAAAAAAGAATATCCTCTTATTCTAATTGAAAATAATTTTACTTTAAAATCATATTTTACCCTCAATGAAATAATTCTAAATCACACAAATATCTTACAATTGTTTTATACCACAAGTTTCAAAAGTCTTCCTTTTTTTCTTAAATATCATGCAAAGTCAAAATATGACACATAAAATGGGATAGTAAAAATTGATTAATATAATATAATTTAACTTTTAAAACTAATTAAATTAATTCTCAAAAAGTTCAATATAACAACCAAAAATGAATAAATAAGGGAGTAATTTTTTTGTATTTTTACAATGATGGAAGGAAGGAAACGTAAGGAAAAAAAAAAGACGATATCAAAAGTAAAAGTGCTATGGTCCCTAATGAAATGTTTTTATTTATGAGTTATTTTGTCAGTATATAGAACACATTAAAAATGTGTTATAATTGTAAAGTGTAGAATTATAATACTGGTAAAATTACATTGAGAGATACTAAATTTAAAAAATTATAAAAAAAATAGCTCTCGTTGTATAGACATGTATAGTCGGTGTATATTTGTGTATCATAATGTATATTTTGTGTATAGCCCATGTATAAGTAATATACATTGTATAGAAGTGTATACTTTCTATAATTTTTGACAAACCATATTGTATAGTCATGTATAATTTCGGTGATTTTGGGTTAATTTTTATGTAAATAAAACATAGGTTACTTTTTTTTGTAAATATTTTACTTTTTTAATTTGTATATATATATGTAATTTCCCCTATAATAATTAGCATGTATTATTTGAAATGCCTTAAAAAGTACTATAACTTATAACATTAAACAACTTAAAATTTTAAAATATTAAAGGGAAAAGGGTAAAAAATACTCTTATACTATCAGAAAGAATAAAAAATGCACTTTGTTTATACTTTGGGTCATTTATGCCCTTGTACTATTAGAAATTGGCCAAAAATGCCCTGATACTAACGGAAAAGAGTAAAAAATACCCTTGATTTATACTTTGGTCCAAAAATATCGTTATTGTTACCAAATGGGTCAGAAATGCCCTTATTTTCAACCATATTGTGTTCCTAATAAAAATATTATTTTTAAAGAATTTTTTTCTTATTTTTTTAAAATCACATTAACTAATAAAAATGTAAGAAAATAATTTTTTCCTTAATCTCATTTTATCAATTAAAATAGAACATCGTACCCCTGTAACAAATAATATATGTCATAAATATAAGATCAT
>JBCEWC010016237.1:0-13247 GCA_038996855.1 Solanum aculeatissimum | reverse complement strand
CTCCATTAGCGAGCCGAGGCTACCAGGGACCGCTGGGAACTCGATTAATGGACCGGGTCGAGTCCGGAGTGCTCGAAACCCGACCCTAAAGTCCGAACCAGTCGAAACCCTAATTATGGGTCGGCCCGAGTGCGAACCGGTCAAATCACGATTAGCGTGCCAAGGCTGCCAGGGCCCGTTGGAAACCCGATTAATGGGCCGGGCCGAGTCCGGACCGCTCGAAACCCTAATTATAGTAGGCCCGAGTCCGTAATGGTCAAATCTCGATTAGCGGGTCGAGGCTGCCAAGAACCCGATTAATGTGCCGGGCAGAGTCGGGACCGCTCGAAACCCGTCCCTAAAATCCAAACCTGTCAAAACCGTAATTATGGGTCAGCCCGAGTCCGAACCGGTCGAATCACGATTAGCGGGCTGAGGCTGGCAGGAACTAATGGGAACCAGATTTTTGGGCTGGGCCGAGTCAGGACGGCTCGAAACCCAACCCTAAAGTCCGAACCGGTCGAAACCTGAATTATAGGCCGACCCGAGTTCAAATCGGTCGAATCTCGATTAGCGAGCCGAAGCCGCCATGAACCGCTGGGAACCCTATTAATGGGCTGGGCCGAGTCTGGACTGCTCGAAACTCGACCCTAAAGTCCAAACCTGTCGAAACAATAATTATGGGTCGGTCCGAGTCCGAACCAGTCGAATCTCGATTAGCGGGCTGAGGCCGCCAGGAACCCGATTAACGGGTCGGGACAGCTCGAAACCCGACCCTAAAGTCTGAACCTGTCGAATCCCAAATTATGGGCTAGCCCGAGTCCGAACCGGTCGAATCTCGATTTGCGGGACGAGGCTGCCAGGAACCGCTGGGAACCCTATTAATGGGTCGGGCCAAGTTCGGACCTCTTGAAACCCGACCCTAATGTCCGAACTGGTTGAAACCTTAATTATGGGTCGGCCCGAGTTCGTACCGAACGAATCCTGATTGGTGTGTCGAGGATTTCAGGAACCGCTGGGAACCCGATTAATGGGTCGGGCCGAGTCCGGACAGCTCGAAACCCGATCATAAATTCCGAACGGGTCAAAACCCTAATTATAGGTCATCCCGAATCCAAATCGGTCAAATCTTGCGAGCCGAAGCTGCCAAGAATTGTTGGGAACCCGATTAAAGGGTCGGGCCGAGTCTGGACCGCTCGAAACACGACCCAAAAGTCAAAACCTGTCGAAGCCCTAATTATGGGTCCGCCCTATTCCGAACCAGTCAAATCTCGAATAACGGGCCGAGGCTGCTAGGAACCCGATTAATAGGCTGGGCCGGGTCGGGACAGCTCAAAACCCGACCCTAAAGTCTGAATCTGTCAAAACGCTAATTATGGGACAGCCCGAGTTCGAATCGGTCGAATCGCGATTAGCGGGTTGAGGCTGCCTGGAACCACCGGGAACCCAATTTTTGGGTCGGGCAGAGTCGGGACCGCTCGAAACCTGACCCTAAAATATGAACCGGTCGAACCCCTAATTATGGGTCGGCCCGAGTCCAAACCAGTCGAATCTCGATTAGCGGGCCAAGGCTGCCGGGAACCACAGGGAACCGATTACTAGGCCGGGCCGAGTCCAGACCGGTCGAAACTCGACCCTAAATTTCAAACTGGTCGAAACCCTAATTATGGGTCGGCTCGGGTCCGAACCGGTCGAATCTCCATTAGCGAGCCGAGGCTACCAGGGACCGCTGGGAACTCGATTAATGGACCGAGCCGAGTCCGGAGCGCTCGAAACCAGACCCTAAAGTCCGAACCGGTCGAAACCCTAATTATGGTTCGACCCGAGTGCAACTGTGCGAATCACGATTAGCGTGCCGAGGCTGCCAGGGACCGTTGGAAACCCGATTAATAGGCGGGGTCGAGTCCGGACCGCTCGAAACCCTAATTATGGTAGGCCCGAGTCCGTAATGGTCAAATCTCGATTAGCGGTTCGAGGTTGCCAGGAACCCGATTAATGTGCCGGGCAGATTTGGGACCGCACGAAACCCGTCCCTAAAATCCAAACCTATCGAAACCATAATTATGGGTCAGCCCGAGTCCGAACTGGTCGAATCACGATTAGCGGGCTGAGGCTGGCAGGAACAAATGGGAACCCAATTTTTGGGCCGGGCCGAGTCGGAACGGCTCGAAACTCGACCCTAAAGTCCGAACCGGTCGAAACCCTGATTATGGGCCAGCCCGAGTCTGAATCGATCGAATCTCGATTAGCGTACTGAGGCTGCCAGGGACCGCTGGGAACCCGATTAATGGGTCGGGCCGAGTCCGGACCGCACGAAATCCTGACCCTCAAGTCTGATTCGGTCGAAACCCTACTTATGGGTCGGCCCGACACCGAACCGGTCGAATCTCGATTAGCGGGCCGAGACTGCAAGGAACCGCTGGGAACCCGATTAATTGGCCGGGCCGAATCCGGACCGCTCGAAACCCGACCCTAACGTCCGAACTGGTCAAAACCCTAATTATAGGTCGGCCCAAGTTTGAACCGGTCGAATCTCGATTAGCGGGCTGAGGCTGCCAGGAACCGCTGGGAACCCGATTAATTTATCGGTCCGAGTCCGGACCTCTTGAAACTCATCCCTAAAGTCCAAACAGGTAGAAACGCTAATTATGAGCCTGCCCGAATCCGAACCAATCGAATCTCTATTAGCGGGCTGAGGCTGCCAGGAAACGCTAGGAACCTAAATAATTGTCCGGGTCGAGTATGGACCGCTCGAAACCTGACCCTAAAGTCCGAACCGCTCGAAACCCTAATTATGGGTCGTCCCTTGTTCAAACCTGTCGAATCTCTATTAGCGGGCCGAGGTAGCCAGGAACTTCTCAGAACTCTATTAATTGGCGGGGCCGGGTCCGGACCACTCGAAACTCGACCCTAAAGTCCGAACCGATCGAAACCCTAATTATGGGTGAGCCTGAGTCTGAACCGGTCGAATCTTGATTAGCGGCCCGAGGCTGCCAAGAAATTGATAAATGGGTCGGGCTGAGTCGGGACTTCTCAAAACCCAACCCAAAAGTCCGAACCGGTCAAAAACCCTAATTATGGGCCGACGCGAATCTGAATCAGTCAAATCTCGATTAGCGTTCCCAGGTTGCCAAGAACCGCTAGGAACATGATTAATGGGTCCGGCATTATCCGGACCGCACAAAACCTGACCCTAATGTCTGAACCGGTTGAAACCTGAATTATCAGCCGGCCCAATTTCAAACCAGTTGAATCTCGATTATCATGCCGAGCCTACCAGGGACCGCTTAGAACCCAATTAATGGGTCGGCCCGAGTTTGAACCGGTCGAAACCCTAAATTGTAAACCGGTTGAAACCCTAATTATGGGTCGGCCCGAGTCTGAACTAGTTGAATCTCGATTAGCGGGCCGAGGCTGCCAGGAATCGCTGGGAAATCGATTAATTAGCCGGGCCGAGTCCGAACCGCTCGAAACCCGACCCTAAAGTCAGAACCGGTCAAAACCCTAATTATGGGTCGGCCCAAGTTCGAACCGCTCGAATCTCGATTAGCTGGCCGTGGCTGCCAAGAACCGCTAGGAACCCAATTAATTTGTCGGGCCAAGTCCGGACCGCTGGTAACCCGACCCTAAAGTTTGAACCGGTCGAAACCTTAATTATGGGCCGACCCGAGTCCTAACAGGTCGAATCTCGATTAGCGGGCCGAGGCTGCCAGGAACCGATGGGAACCCGATTAATGGGCCGATCCGAGTCTGGACCGCTCGAAACCCGACCCTAAAATCTGTACCGGTCGAAATCCTAATTATGGGTCGGCCAAAGTCGTAACCGGTCGAATCTCGATTAGCGGGCTGAGGCAGCCAAGAAGCGCTAGGAACTCGATTAATGGGCTGGGCCGAGTCCGGACCGCTCGAAACCCGACCCTAAAGTCCAAACCGGTCGAAACCCTAATTATTGGTCGGCATGAGTCCGAACCGGCCAAATCTTGATTAGCGGGCCGAGGTTGCCAGAAATCGCTCGGAACCTGATTAATGGGCCGGGCCGAGTCCGTACCGCTCGAAACCCGACCCTAAAGTCCGAACCGGTCGAAATTCTAATTATTGGTCGGCCCGAGTCCGAACCGGTCGAATCTTGATTATCTGGCCCGAGGCTGCCAGAAATCGCTGGGAACCCAGTTAATGGGTCGGGCCGGGCCGAGTCCGAACCGCTCGAAACCCGACCCTAAAGTCCAAATCGATTGAATCTCGATAAGCGTGACGAGGCAGTCTGGAACCCTTCGGAACCCGATTAATGGGTCGGGCGAATCCGGACCGCTCGAAACCCGACCCTAAAGTCCAAATCGGTCGAAACTTTAACTATTGGTCGGCTTGAGTCTGAACCGGTCAAATCTCGATTAGCGGGCCGAGGCTGCCAGGAACCGCTTGAAACCCGATTAATGGGCCGGGCCGAGTCCGGACCGCTCGAAAACTGACCCTAAAGTCCGAACCGGTCGAAACCCTAATTATTGGTCGGCCCGAGTCCGAACCGGTCGAATCTTGATTAGTGGGTCGAGGCTGCCAGAAACCGCTGGGAACCTGGTTAATAGACCGGGCCGAGTTCGGACCGCTCGAAACCCGACCCTAAAGTCTGAACCGATTGAAACCCTAATTGTGGGTCGGCCCGAGTCCGAACCGGTCGAATCTTGATTAGTGGGCCGAAGCTGCCAGAAACCGCTGGGAACCTGGTTAATGGACCGGGCCATGTCCGGACCGCTCGAAATCCGACCCTAAAGTTCGAACAGGTTGAAACCCTAATTATGGGTCGGCCCGAGTCCAAATAGGTCGAATCTGATTAGCGTGCCGAGGCTGTCTGGAACCGCTAGGAACCCGATTAATAGGTCCGGCCTTATCCGGACCGCTCAAAACTTGACCCTAAAGTCCAAACCGGTCAAAACCCTAATTATGGGTCGGCCCGAGTCCGAACCTGTCGAATCTCGATTAGCGGACTGAGGTTTCCAGGAACCACTGGGAACTCGATTAATGGGTCGGATCGAGTTCGGACCGCTTGAAACTCGTCCCTATAATCCGAACCGGTCGAAAAGCTAATTATGAGTTTGCCCAAATCCGAACCGGTCGAATCTCGATTAGCGGGTCGAGGCTGCCAGGAACAGCTTGGAACCCGTTTAATTGGGCGGATCGAGTCCAGGACAGCTCGAAATCCGACCCTAAAGTTCGAAACAGTTGAATCTCGAAACCCAACCCTAAATTGTGAACCGGTCGAAACCCTAATTATGGGTCGGCTCGAGTCCGAACTGGTTGAATCTCGATTAGCGGGTCGAGGCTGCCAGTAACCACTGGGAACCGATTAATGTGTCAGGCCGAGTCCGGACCGCTCCAGACCCGATCCTATAGTCCGAACCGTCGAAACCCTAATTATTGGTCGCCCCGAGTCCGAACTGGTCAAATCTCGATAAGCAGGTCGAGGCTACCAGGAACCCGATTACTGGGTCGGGCCGAGTGGGGACCGCACGAAACCCATCCTTATAATCCGAACCTGTTGAAACCCTAATTATAGGCCAGCCCGAGTCCGAACCGGTCGAATCTCGATTAGCGGGCCGAAGCTGGCAAGAACCGCTAGGAACTCAATTTATTGGCCGGGCCGAGTCGGGACGGCTCGAAACCCGACCCTAAAGTCTGAACCAGTTGAACCCCTAATTATGGGTCGGCCCGAGTTCGACCTGGTCGAATCTCGATTAGCGGGCTGAGGCTGTCAGGAACAGCTGGGAACCCGATTAATGGGCCGATCCGAGTTCGGACCGCTCAAAATCCTATCTTAAAGTCCGAACCGGTCGAAACCCTAATATGGGTGGGCCCGAGTCTGAACCGGTTGAATCTCGATTAGCGGGCCGAGTCTGCCAGGAACCACTGGGAACCCGATTAATGGGCCGGGCCGAGTCCGGACCGCTCGAAACACGACCCTAAAGTCCGAACCGGTCGAAACCCTAATTATTGGTCGGCCCGAGTCCGAACCGGTCGAAGCTCAATTAGCCAGCCGAGGCTACCAGGAACCGCTGGGAACCTGATTAATGGGTCGGCTGAGTCTGGACCGCTCGAAATCCGACCCTAAAGTCCGAACCAGTCGAAACCCTAATTATTGGTCGGCTTGAGTCTGAACCAGTTGAAACCCTAATTATTGGTCGGCTTGAGTACGAACCGGTCGAATCTCGATTAGCGGGCTGAGGCTGCCAGGAACCGCTGGGAACCCAATTAACTGGCCGAGCCGAGTCCGGACCGCTCGAAACACGACCCTAAAATCCAATTCGATCGAAACCCTAATTATGGGTCGGCCCGAGTTCGAACCGGTCGAATCTCGATTAGCATGCCGAGGCTGTTTGGAACTGCTGGGAACCCGATTAATGTATCCGACCGTATCCGGACCGCTCGAAACCCGACCCTAAAGTCCAAACCTGTCAAAACCCTAATTATGGGTCGACCCGAGACCGAACCAGTTGAATCTCGATTTGTGGGCTGAGGTTTCCAGGAACCGCTGGGAACTCGATTAATGGGACGGGTCGAGTTCGGACCACTTGAAACTCGTCCCTAAAGTCCGAACCGGTCGAAACGCTAATTATGAGCCTGTCCGAATCCGAACCGGTCGAATCTCGATTAGCGGGCCGAGGTTACCTTGAACCGCTGGGAACTCGATTAATTGGCCGGATCAAGTCCGGACCGCTCGAAACCTGACCTTAAAGTCCGAACAGATCGAAACCCTAATTATGGGCCAGCCCGAGTTCTAACCGATCGAATCTCGATTAGCGGGCCGAAGCAGCCAAAAACCGCTTGGAACCCGACTAATTAGCGGGGCCGTGTTCGGACCGCTCGAAACCCGACCCTAATGTCCGAACCAATCGAAACCCTAATTATGGGTCGACCTGAGTCTGAACTAGTCGAATCTCGATTAGCGGCCGAGGCTGCCAGGAAACCGATTAATGGATAGGGCCGAGTCGCGACAACATGAAATCCAACCCTAAAGTCCGAACCGATCAAAACCCTAATTATGGGCTGGCCCGAATACGAATCGATCGAATCTTGATTAGCGTGTTGAGGCTGCCAGGATCCGCTATGGACCGACCCGAGTTTGAACTGGTTGAATCTCGATTAGCGTGCCGAGGATGCCAAGAACCACTGGGAACCCGATTAATGTGCCAGGCCAAGTTCAGACCACTCCAGACCAGACCATAAAGTCCGAACCGGTCGAAACCTTAATTATTGGTCGCCCCGAGTCCGAACTGGTCAAATCTCGATAAGCGGGACAAGCCTGCCAAGAACCGCTGAAAACCCTATTAATGGGTCGGGCCGAGTCAGGATCACTCGAAATCCGACCTTAAAGTCCAAACCGATCGAAACCCTAATTATGGGTCGACCAGAGTCAGAACCGATCGAATCTCGATTAGCGTGCCGAGGCTGTCTGGAACCGCTGGGAACTCGACTAATGGGTCGGCCGAGTTCGGACCGCTCTAAACCCGACCCTAAAGTCCGAACTGGTCGAAACCCTAATTATGGGTCGTCCCGAATCTGAACCGATCGAATCTCGATTAGCGGGGCGAAGCTGCCAAGAACAGCTGTAAACCCGATTAATGTGTCGGGCCGAGTCCGAATCGCTTGAAACAGGACCCTAAAGTCCGAACCGATCGAAACCCTAATTATGGGTCGACCCGAGTCCGAACCGGTCGAATCTCCATTAGCCGGCCGAGGCTGCCAGGAACCGCTGGGAACCCGATTAATGGGCCAGGACGAGTCCGGACCGCTCGAAACCCGACCCTAAAGTCTGAACCGCTCGAAACCCTAATTATGGGTCGGCCCGAGTCTGAACCGATCAAATCTCGATTAGCGTGCCAAGGCTGCCAGGGACCGCTGGGAACCCGATTAATGGGTCGGGCCGAGTCCGGACCGTTCGAAACCCGACCCTAAAGTCCGATTCAGTAGAAATCCTAATTATGGGTCGGCCCAAGTGCGAACCGGTCGAATCTTAATTATCTGGACGAGACTGCGAGGAACAGCTGGGAACCTAATTAATTAGTCGGGCCGAGTCCAGACCGCTCGAAACTCGACCCTAAAGTCCGATTCGGTCGAAACCTTTTATGGGTCGGCCCAAGTCCGAACCAGTCGAATCTTGATTATCTGGACGAGACTGCGAGGAACCGTTGGGAACCCAATTAATTGGCCGGGCCGAGTCCAGACCGCTCGAAACTCGACCCTAAAGTCCGATTCGGTCGAAACCCTAATTATGGGTCTGCCCGAGTCCGAACTAGTCGAATCTCAATTATCTGGACGAGATTGCGAGGAACCGCTGGGAACCCAATTAATTGGCCGGGCCGAGTTCGGACCCCTCGAAACCCGGCCCTAAAGTCTGAACCGATCGAAACCCTAATTATGGGCCAACTCGAGTTCGACCCGATCGAATCTCGATTAGCGGGCCGAGGCTGCCAGGAACCGTTAGGAACCCGATTAATGGGCCAATCAAAATTCGGACCGCTCGAAACCCGACCCTAAAGTCTGAACCGATCGAAACTCTATTATGGGTCGGCTCGAGTTTGAAACGGTCGAATCTCGATTAGCGGGCCGAGACTGCCAGGAACCACTGGGAACTCGAATATATTTGTCGGGCAGAGTCCGGACCGCTCGAAACCCAACCCTAAAGTCCAAACAGGTCGAAACCCTAATTATTGGCCGGTCCGAGTCTGAACCGGTCGAAGCTCGATTAGCTGGCCGAGGCTGCAAGGAACCGCTGGGAACCCGATTAATGGGTCGGGCCGAGTCCGGACCGCTCGAAACCTGACTATATTTTCCGAACCAATCGAAACCCTAATTATTGGCCAGCCCGAGTCCGAACCGGTCGAATCTCGATTAGCGGGCCGAGGTAGCCAGGAACCGCTGGGAACCCGATATACTGGCCTGGACGAGTCCGGACCGCTCGAAACCCGACCCTAAAGTCTGAACTGGTCGAAACCCTAATTATGTGTCGGCCCGAGTCCTAATCGGTCGAATCTCGATTAGCATGCCGAGGCTGTCTGGAACCGCTGAGAACCCGATTAATGGATCCAGCCGTATCAGGACCGCTCGAAACCCGACCCTAAAGTCCAAACCGGTCAAAACCCTAATTATGGGTCAGCCCGAGTCCGAACCGGTCGAATCTCGATTAGCATGCCGAGGCTGTCTGGAACCGCTGGGAACCCAATTAATAGATCCGGTCGTACCAGAACCGCTCGAAACCCGACCCTAAAGTTCAAACCGGTCAAAACCCTAATTATGGGTCAGCCCGAGTCCTAACCGGTCGAATCTCAATTAGCGGGTTGAGGTTGCCAGGAACCGCTGGGAACCCGTTTCTAAAGTACGAACCGGTCGAAACGCTAATTATGAGCCTGCCCGAATTTGAACTGGTCGAATCTCGATTAGCGGGCTGAGGATGCTAGAAACCGTTGCGAACCCGATTAATTTGTCGAATCGAGTCCGGACCGCTCGAATCCTGACCCTAAAGTCCGATTCGGTCGAAACCCTAATTATGTGTCGGCCCAAGTCCGAACCGGTCGAATCTTGATTATCTGGAAGAGACTGCGAGGAACCGCTGGGAACCCAATTAATTGGCCGGGCCGAGTTCGGACCGCTCGAAACCCGACCCTAAAGTCCGAACCGATCGAACTCTAATTATGGGTCGAACTGAGTCCGAACCGGTCGAATCTCGATTAGTGGCCCGAGGCTGCCAGGAAACCTATTAATGGGTCAGGCTGAGTCGGGACAACACGAAACCCAACCCTAAAGTCCAAACCGGTCAAAAACCCTAACTATGGGTAGGCCTGAGTCCGAACCGGTCGAATCTCGATTAGCGTGCCGAGGCTGTCAGGAACCGCTAGGAACCTGATTAATGGGTCCGGCCTTATCCGGACCGCTCAAAACCCAACCCTAAATTTTGAACCGGTCAAAACCCTAATTATGGGTCGGCCCGAGTCTGAACCGGTTGAATCTCGATTAGCGAGCCGAGGCTGCCAGGAAATGCTGGGAACCCGATTAATGTGCCAGGCCGAGTCCGGACCGCTCCAAACCCAACCCTAAAGTCCAAATCGATCGAAACCCTAATTATGGGTCGACCCGAGTCCAAACCGATCAAATCTCGATTAGCGTGCCGAGGCTGTCTGGAACCGCTGGGAACCCAATTAATGGGTCGGACGGGTTCGGACCGCTCTAAACCCGACCCTAAAGTCCGAACTGGTCGAAACCCTAATTATGGGGCGTCCTGAATCTGAACCGGTCGAATCTCGATTAGCAGACCGAAGCTGCCAAGAACCGCTGTGAACCCGATTAATGTGTCGGGCAGAGTCCGAATCGCTCGAAATCCGACCCTAAAGTCTGAACCGATCGAAACCCTAAATATGGGTCGACCCGAGTCCGAACCGGTCGAATCTCCATTAGCCAGCTGAGGCTGCCAGGAACCGCTGGGAATCCAATTAATGGGCCGGGACGAGTCCGAACAGCTCGAAACCTGACCCTAAAGTCGGAACCGGTCGAAACCCTAATTATGGGTCGTCCCGCGTCTAAACCGATCAAATCTTGATTAGCGTGCCGAGGCTGCCAGGGACCGCTGGGAACCCGATTAATGGGTCGGGCCGAGTCCTGACCGCTCGAAACCCGACCCTAAGGTTCGATTAGGTCGAAACCCTAATTATGGGTCGGCCCGAGTTCGAACCGTTCGAATCTCGATTATCTGGGCGAGACTGGTTCGGACTCGGGCCGACCTATAATTAGTGTTTCGACCGGTTCTGACTTTAGAGTCGGGTTTCGCGCATTCACGACTCTGCCTGGCCCATTAATCGGTTTTCTAGCAGCCTTGACCCGCTAATCGAGATTCGATCGATTGGGACTGGAGCCGACACATAATTAGGGTTTCGACCGGTTCGGACTTTAGGGTCGGGTTTCGAGCGGTCCGGACTCGGCCCGACCCATAAATTGGGTTGCCTGCGGTTCTTGGCAACCACGATCCGCTAATCGAGATTTGATCTGTTTGGACTTGGGCCGACCCATAATAAGGGTTTCAATCGGTTCGGACTTTAGGGTCGGGTTTCGAGCGTTCCGGACTCGGCCCGGCCCATTTTATCGGGTTCCAAGCGGTCTTTAGAAGACTCGACATGCTAATGGGTTTCGACCAGTTCGGACTTTAGAGTCCGGTTTCGAGTGGTTTGGACTCGGCTCGACCCATTAATTGGGTTCCCAGCGGCTGCCCTCTAATCGAGATTCGATCGGTTCAGACTCTGGTCGACCCATAAATAGGATTTCGACCGATTTGGACTTTAGGGTCGGGTTTTGAGCGGTCCCGACTAGGCCAGGCCCATAAATTGGGTTCCCAGCGGTTCTGGCAGCCACGACCCGCTAATCGAGATTCGACGGGTTCAGACTCGGGCCAGTCCATATTAGGGTTTTGACCGGTTCAGACTTTAGGGTCGGGTTTCGAGCGGTCCAGACTCAGCTCGGCCCATTAATCGGGATCCCTGTGGTTCCTTGCAGCCTCAACCCGCTAATCGAGATTTGACCGGTTGGGACTCGGGCCACCCCATAATTAGGGTTTTGACCTGTTCAGACTTTACGGTCGGGTTTCGACCGGTCCAGACTCGGCCCGACCCATTAATCAAATTCACAGCGGTTCCTGGTAGCCTTATCCCGCTAATCGACATTCGATTAATTCGGACTCGGGCCGGCCCATAGTTAGGGTTTCGATCGGTTCAGACTTTAGGGTTAGGTTTCGAGCGGTCTGGACTCGGCTCGGCCCAATAATAAGGTTTTAAGAGGTTTATGGCAGCCTCAGCCCGTTAATCGAGATTCAACTGGTTTGGACTTGGGCCGACCCATAATTAGGGTTTCGACCGGTCTCGACTCGGCCCGGCCCATTAATTGGGTTCCCAGCGGTTCCAAGCAGCCTCGGCCTACTAATCGAGATTCGATCGGTTCGGACTCAGACCAGCCTATAATTAGCGTTTCGACCGATTCGGACCTTAAGGTCGGGTTTCGAGCGGTCTGGACTTGGCCCGGCCCATTAATCGGGTTCCCAGCGGTTCCTGGTAGCCTCAGCCCGTATATAAAAATTCGACCAGTTCGGACTCGGGTTGGCCGATAATTAGGGTTTCAACCGGTTCAGACTTTAGGGTCAGGTTTCGAGCGGTCTGGACTCGGCCCGACCCATTAATCGGGTTCCCAGCCGTTCCTGGTAGCCTCGCCCGCTAATCGAGATTTGAACGGTTCGGACTCGGGCCGACCTATAATTAGGGTTTCGACCGGTTCGAATATTAGGGTCGGGTTTCGAGCCGTCCGGACTCGGCCCAATCCATTAATCGGATACCCAACAGTTCTTGGCAGCCATGGCCCGCTAATCGAGATTCGACCGATTCAGACTCGGGTCGGCTCATAATTAAGGTTTCGACCTGTTCAGACTTTAGGGTCAGGTTTCGAACGGTCCCGACTTGGACAGACCCAAAAATTGAGTTCCCAGCGGAACCTGGCAGCCTCGGCCCGCCAATCGAGATTCGACTGGTTCAGACTCGAGTCGACCCATAATTAGAGTTTCGACCTGTTCGGACTTGAGGGTCGGGTTTCGAGCGGTCACGACTCTGCCCGACCCATTAATCGGGTTCCTAGCAGCCTCGGCCTGTCAATCGAGATTCGATCGGTTCGGACTTGGGCCAACCCATAATTAGGGTTTAGATCAATTCGGACTTTAGGGTTGGGTTTCGAGCGGTCCGGACCCGGCTCGACCCATTAATCGGGCTCCCAGTAGTTCCTGGCAGCCTCGACCCGCTAATAGAGATTTGATCGGTTCAGACTCGGGTCGGCCCATAATTAGGGTTTCGACCTGTTTGGACTTTAGGGTCGGGTTTCGAGCATTCCGGACACGGCCCGGCCCATTTACCAAGTTCCCAGCGGTTCCTAGAAGCCTCGACACGCTAATTGAGATTCGACCGGTTCGGACTCGTGCCGCCGACCCATAATTAGGGTTTCGACCGGTTCAGACTTGAGTGTCGGGTTTTGAGTGGTTCGGAATTGGCCCGACCAATTAATCGGGTTCCCAGCGGGTCCTGGCAGCCTCGGCCCTCTAATCCAGATTTGACCAGTTCGAATTCAGGCCGACCCATAATTAGGGTTTCAACCGGTTCGGACTTTAGTGTCACGCCTCCGACTCTACAAAGACGGACAGGCACTCGGTGCCCTCTAGGCCCGAGAGAACCAACATACAATCTGTACTTATCATGCAT
>JBCEWC010016236.1:0-13248 GCA_038996855.1 Solanum aculeatissimum | reverse complement strand
AAGATTAAACTAAATTATGAATTAATCATTAATGAAATATATAGAATTTATAGAAAACAGGGCCTCACAGTGGACACCCAGTGGCAGTGTACTGGCTCACGGGTTGTGGTCATGTCCGTGGGACCATACTTTATTCAGCAACCATACCTGAGCCTAGAAATCTCACTGGACCAACCCACGGGACCCTTCACGGACCGTGAAGGCTCACACGGAGCATGAAGTGGTCCGTGAGGCTACACTTGGTCCATGACTTAGTCCCAACCCCAAGGAACACACTGGATTAACCCACGGAACCCATCACGGACCGTGAACCACCAAATGGTTTGTCGTCCCCCGCTTAGACCCCAATCTGGAACTCTTTTCCAGCACACTTCCAATTACAGGCAGTCTTTCTGAAAAGGCCATAACTTTCACATCCAAACTCCGAATTGAGTGAAACTAGTTGCGTTGCAAAGATAACTCAAAGAGATTTGATTTGATATCTAATATCTCACACAGTTCATATTGTACCAAAATATATTCCCTCTCAAAGTCAGTGTTGCCTAAATGGCCTTACAACCTTCCACCAAAACAATTCCCTTTAATCAGGCCACTTAACTACCACCTATGCTACCAAAATTCAACCATGACAGGTTTAAAAATAACCTTGACCACCCATTACGAATTTCAAAATTTTTTGGGTCATTACAAAGAGGGTGATGAAAACCCTAATATTCATGATGTGATGATAAGGTCTGAGTGTCTACGCACACTATGATAAAAGCAAAGTAAATGAACTATTCTTATGACATGATGTTTTCAAGAACGCTATGATGACTATTCACAAATGATGAAAGCATGATTTTAATGAAACATGACTACGTTCAAAGCTACGTATATTCATGATTTATGTATTCTGTGGGATATGACTTGGCACCAAGAGGATTTTTGTAGATACCATAGTCCCATAAGAATGTTTTATCAAAGGAATGATGTTTATGTTCTATGTCTTAAAGGTGTGCTTTTGGATCCAATAAGATTTAATGATGGACACTCGTCGTGCTAGGGAAAATCCTAAAGGGTGGGATCAAATGATAGTTCTCACCGATCTAGGGTAGAGCCTATAGGGTGAGGATAGAGTTTACCTTGGCAAAGTAGACTCCTCTTTGCTTGATGTGGAGTGAACATTGGGATTCCATGTAATTGTATTCATAGTCTTATGAATGTCGGTTATGGTCTTATTCCCATATATGTAACTTAAGGTTATGAATGAAGTTTAATGATGCTTCTTCTTATGATTTTAAAGTTGCATGTTCACATATATTGTGCTTTGTTCCATTGATAATGATTATATATATTGATACAATTGTGATGTCCTTTGACTCATGGCATACCTACATACTTATTTCATTCTATGTACTAGCGCATACTTTTTACCTACATGACCTAACCATATAGGGACAAACAGTGAGTTGACTATCCCATTCTGTGCCTAGATCTGAATTTGAGCTTGGAGATTTTTTGGTGATTTCTCATGCTTTGGGAACAAGCCTTATGATGTTTTTCTCTCTTTTATGTTGAGTCATTTCTATTTTTATACTTTTGATGTACATCTTGAGGGTGAGCTAGTGAGCTATGTGCTAGACCCTGCCACAATCATTGATGTAGAGGCATGAATTGGACTTATGGATACGATGTACTTTGCACTCTTGCTTACATATATATTTCTGCTTGCTTGTTCTCTTATGTATGCTTATTTCACCTTATGAATTCTTACGATATGAACACGAGGCTTGGATGAGATGCCTTCAGGTGTCACATTCACTGTGTTATGGGTCGGCCCTACATTCGGGTCATGACAAGGTATGCAACGTATGGTATGGAGATGATGATAAATGATCCATGCTAAATCTCATGCTAACATTATATATTTACAAGATCATTAGTAGTCATAATCAAGCCAATATGATTTAGACATAACAAGGCAACCTTAGAAAGAACTTAGTAAGATGAAAAAATAAATATAGTCATGAATAATGAAATCAAATGTCGTTACATACAATTTCAAGAGGAATATCCTTAGGTGAGCAACGCATTCCTTTACATAAAATAATATTTTTTATAAAACAAAACTTTAGTAAGCATAATGGAGGTCACTTTACATATTTTAATACGTAATTATATACATTTAGGAGAAGTACCATTTGAACTTGTAAAACCGTGAGTCATAGGAACTTGAAAACACTTTTTGTTGTAATAGACATATTTGGACATAATAAGAGGGAACTATCGTAAATCATCATAAGAGGACATCTTGCGGACATGATAAGAACATGAACATATGTGGGAAATGCAATGCAACAACACACCATATTCTTCATAAACAAGATGCATAAACATATACAATAGAATATAAGATCAATATGAAATGCACGAGTATAATTTAATTGCATGAAACATAACTTCTTTATATCATACATATGTTGGAGTAGACTATAATTGACATAGACCATGTGATATACTACATAGAATCCAATGAACTCCTTCCATCGGGAAAAGGCCAATGTACTCGTCCCACTGGAAATAGGACAATGAACTCCTTTAATTTTGAAAAGGCCAATGAACTCTTTCCATTGGGAAATAGCCAATGAACTCCTTCTATTGGGAGAAGGAGAATCTACTTGATAAGGTAGATATCCAAAACTTTGGTAACTTCGTAATTGCATCTTTAAGGAACATTGTGGTGTACATGGATCCACTAGCCTAAGCATAGCCTACAAGGGCTCATATGGTGTCACATAGTTATGGGACAATGTGATTCATCTCTAACAGGTCATGCCTCAACTAAGGGGATGAACCTCAATCTCAAGGTCGTCTCGATTCTAGGTCATCCCATGGAATACATTGAAAACATATGTATAATAATAATCATCATAAACTTAAAAGCATAGCTTTAACATCATATACTTATAGGAATAGCTCATCTTAAATTAAGATCCACATGTAGGGCTTGCCCTCTTTTGAAAAATAGATCTATCTTTAACTTAACTTTGAGGGATTCAAAACATCATAACTTCAACTTTCATAACTTTATAAGTGAACCCTCATCTTTGTAGATCATGTTTCCCTTTCATAACCTTTGATATGATGATTGGGTGGATTTCATGCATATGAACTTTAAATCATGCAACTCAAGAGGAAAATGCATCAATTAAATCATGACCCATAGTAACACAACTCTCATAATTTAATAAATATAAGATAGCTTCATAATCGAAAACCCTTAACATTAAAACATTCATATCCTTACATATCATAGATTGAGACTTCCCTTCTTTCATAGACATTCCTTCACATACATTAGGTCCACAACTTGGGGTTCATGCTCAAAGGCTTGAAATCAGGAAATTTATATATACATCATGCATACATAAAATAGAATATATTCATTTGGAATTATTCAAATCAACCCAACATGATCCTTGTAAAACCCTACTACGATAAACCTGAATTGCAAGTCAGCATTCATCGTACACCATAACTTGATACCAATATAGTTCATATAACTAGGAATGCATCATAAACTTCATGACTAAATAAATATCCCGAATCATCACAACATACATAAACCTTGGACCCAAAGTAAAATAAAGAGAATTGAGCTTTGTGGAGAGAAGGACTCCACAAATCAAACCCCAATACCTTAGCCTAAGATTTGTGGAGAAATCATGATTTTTGATGGAGAAAACCCAAAACACTATCTTTGCCTTCAACAGAGGACCTTGGGAGACTTGGGAGAATTTAGGACTTGGGTTTGAAGGGAATGATTTAGGAATAGGGGTTATTGGGGTGATATAAAACTAACATAGGGAATGTAAGAAGCCAAAATAACATAGCATTCGGTTTAGGATGTGAGGAAATAACAAAAACACCCTTCTTAAAAAGTAGTTGGATCATTCCGCAAAGTCCCATTTACAGGCTGCAGTTAAAACCACAGGTCGTATGTCTTATTCGTCTAGTAACATATCTGTAATCCCTGAAACTAATTTTTCTAGACTCAAAACCATGAAACATTATCATGGTTCGTGTAACATCATACGGGTCATATAGTAACACCTAGGTCACCCTCCAGTAAATTCCAAATTTCTTTCATGTCTAACTATCCCACTCACAACCTTATCTACAGGCCGTATGTTCACCTATGGGCAGTAATTCACCCTCGTGAACCTGACTCCTAGTCATTTTCCACCCAACTTTACTGAACTTAAGGCTCTAAAACTAAGGGTTGTTACATTTTGGGTCATGCTATTAATTCATAAATTACTTTCTAGTAAATCTAAATTTCCTTCATGTATGTTACTCCCATCTACGACCCTAATACGGATCATCATCCTTTCTACGAGCCATCATTTAGTACACGGGTTGCCTCACACTTGGAAATTTTTTGCCTTTCCTAAAGTTCATGTATAAGGACCAACCTACGGGTCGTATGTCATGACTCAAACCAAGGCCCTAAGAGGGACATGGAAAATAGGAACCCAAGAGTCCCTAAACAATCCTTATAGCATCCATATACACGTCATTGGTTCGGAAGCACATAATTAAACAACAAGCACATAGTTTTAAGGGAAATGAGGTTTTGAACTCAAGCTATGGGGATGTCTCTGGGAATGGGAGTTGCATGGATTCACGTAGCACATAGCACATAAGAACTAAGGGGAAGATAAGTATGACTCATGCTATGGGGATAGAAGGGGTCTTAGGACTTTCCAAATCTCAACATAATCATATCATTATAGCATCAACATCATGAGATAGACATAAACATAACCTTCATAAACAATAAGAATAACACATAAAAATCCCATACATAGAGTTCACATGATGTCCAAAAGTGCCTCAAGTTCATAGAATAGGAAGGAGGCCAAGACATATCCCGAGCACACCCTCAAAGTAAAGGCATAAGAAAGTCATAACATAACAAATACATAGAAGGTGGCTTATCCTTGAATTAAATAACTCACCACAAGCAACTCTTTATCAAATAACCTAGCCATCAAGAGGTAGATGAAAACTGTCTTTGGTCCCCTACATGGTTAGATCATGTAGGAAAAAGTATGTGTTAGTACATTTGAATATACTATGTATGCGGGCATGCAAATGCTTATGAACATGTAATCCTTCAAATAAATGTTAGATGAAAAGGACACATATATATAGAAAGAAGTATATAGGAAAGAATATAATATCAATATGCCATGAAATTAATGATGCATGGATTCCATAATATATGAACATACGAGGATGTGATCATAACCGACATCTAAGACCATATGAGCCATATCATGAATCTCCCAATGCATAGACTCTACACAAATATGAGAGTGAAATACTTGCCAAAGGTAACCAACACCATACTCTACGACCCGATCGTTTCAATGTGATGGCCACCTTACCTTACGGCTCGACCGTTTTTGTAAGGGATTTTATAATCATCCCATATAGGGGCATAAACATGAACCTATGTTGGCATGTAGTTATGAGAATGGAAACTTTATATAAGGACCCCATAGGTCAAGCCCCCACCTCCAATCTTATTTAGTGCTAAGTCAACATCCCACGAGAATACATATACATATACATGCTTTTAAAAAGGAGAGTAAGTCTTTTCAAATCTTCATCATGCATACTTAGGCCTAAAAGCCAAGCATACTTCATAATCATGCATACTTGGGTTAAAAAGCCAAATCATACATCAATTCATGAATACATGCATAAGAGTAGCTAATTCATACTAGTACATGTTGGGGAATCCTCATCCATAAATGCTTAAAATCCATATCATAGATATTATGTAATCACATTTCATGTCATAACCATACTTGCTAGAAATCATAGTTATAAACATAATTGGGTCTTAACTTATATCATAAATCTCATGAAAATACTTGTTCATGCATGCATATGCCATTAGAAATGAATAAATATCACAAGTATTAGGAATTCATATCTAAAACAACATTATAGGAAGAAATCATATGAAATCCATAAAGATAGTTAACATATACTTGAAATTACACTTGCATAGATTCATAAATTAAAGGGACATGAATGTTTAATTCTTCATAAATCTATGTAAATCAAAATAATAAACTTCAAATCATCATAAAATCAATAATAATTAAAACTAATTTAAGACACCCATTTGCTAACTATACTTAGAATTCTTGAAATTAAGAAAATAGGAATTTGGGTCTTCATGATTGGAGGGTAATCATGAATCAATCCCACATACCTTGAAGAACTAGTAGAATTAGGATGGAATTGACTTGAATTGAAAGCCTTCTTGAAATCCTAGCTTGAATCCCGAAGACAAGACTTGAAGAGAGATTTTTAGGATTTGAATTCTAAGTCTTGAGTGTATAAGTGAAAAGTGTCCATGTTTTGAGACGGTACTTTGATACTTAGAATATTTTCGGAGATAAGGCCTCACGAGACCCGACCATGACCCGTGGTAGGTTTTACAGCTCGTAGAAAGGCCCTTGGTGTCAGCCTTAGCCAAAACATTGGATTGAAGGTTGGGGCACCTACCACAAGCCCATTCCATAGCCAGTGGTGAGGACCTAGATCCGTGGGAGTTTCATAGAGAGCCACCAAGACTAAAAATCTTCCTTAAGACAGAAGGAGACATGAACAAGGCCCAGGGTTACTCCACAGTTTCCTCCCACAACTCGTGGACTTCTCCACGGCTCATGGGAGTGACCCTAGAGGGGCACCTTGGTCAAAATTGCCAGAAACTCAATTTTTATGTACCATTAAGGCCTCTCGAGGTCCGAGTTCTTACACCGTAAGTCCATTGATGGGTCGTAAGTCACCCTCATAAACTGACTCTAGGTTATTTTAAACCCAACGTTTTCTGCACTCTTATGCTCCTAAACTAAGGGTCGTTACAGAGGAATTTGGTTGAGTTTGGAGAGGATTTTAGGGCTTTAGAGAGTGATTTTAGGCCTAAAAATGGTGAAATTTTTTAGTATTCACGTATATATGGGTTTAGGGATATTGTCCCAATTTCCCTTACTCAAATCATAAAATATTTAGTAAATTTATTTCTTGGATGAAATGGAACTGCGATGTGGACTTGTTCCCCCACAGTTCATTTTTGCATGAAGCTCAATGTTCTCCTGTTTTGGCCTAGGAAAGAGTGTAGGTCAGTTTTGTACTATCTTAAACCATCTCCACGATGCTGAGAGGTCGCGTACTTTGCTGGTTAGTACAAAATCAAGCAAAAAATTATTTATCGATATGATAAACCTAAAAGTTGATAGAGATCCTTTTACGACATAATTTTTCCTCTTGATAATGAATACCAACTTGGATTTCCCAAAAAACGTACAAAAAGTATGATATTTAAGAAATCTACCACAAGGACATTTTGGATCTCTTAGGAGGTGTTAAAATATCTCCCCCAAGGGAATATACATCCCCAAATATCATGAAATTACACTTGAGAAGTGTGGTTAAACAAATTTCATCCCAACATGAATGAATCAATGCAATTTAAACATCATTTTAATAAAATCTCAAACTTATACGTCAAATACTATCAAAAAACATGTTACTATGAGTATGTATGCATGTAACATGTTATTGAAGGGATGGATTGTGTGACTTGACACCATAGATAGGATTAACTTATTACCTTGAGTTTGAGTAGAGTGGAAAAGATAAGGATATCGCTTCTTCATGTCCACATCTGTTTCCCAAGTAGCACTTTTAACTTGTTGATTCATCCATCGGACTTAAAAGATGTTATATCTTTGTTCCTCAATCTCTTCACTTGCCTATCTAATATCTCAAATGGGACTTCTTTATATTTCAAATTTCCCTCAAAACTTTCTGCCTCCAAAGGAACAATAGAGTTTGGGTCAACTATACACTTCATCAACACGGACACATAAAAGACCAGACAAACCATACTCATCTCCATAGGTAAATCCTACTCATAAGCAACCTTACCAATTCGTCTCAAGATTCTATAAGGAAATGCATACCTAGGGCTCAATTTTCCCTTATTACTAAACTGAACTACACCCTTCATGGCTGAGACTTTTGAATACACCAAATCAGCCACATTGAACTCCAGATCTTTTCTCGTGACGTCGAAACAAAACTGTTTTCCACTTTGAGCCATCTTTAATCTCTCTCTTACCAACTTCACCTTCTCAAAAGCTTCCATAACCAAATTTGGACCTAAGAAATCCATTTCTCCCACTTCAAATAGGAGTCTCTATGATTTGGGCTAGGACACCTAGCCATTGATGTTCAACTTTGACTTGTTGGCAATTTTTGTATCCGACTACAAATGTTGTAATGTATCTTTTCATTCCACCTCAACAATACACTTCCCTCTAATCCTTATACCTCTTTGTAGAACCACGGTTAATGGATTAGGATGAATTATGTGCCTTTTTTAAAACCAAGTCTCTCAACCCATCAACATTTTGTATACACAATCTACCTAGGTGTCTAAGGGCACCATATCCCCCTTGGGAAAAAACCTCTACTTTGCTCTCTTTCACCAATTCCTTCTATTCCAATAAAGTAGGGTCAAGGTCTTGCTTGTGGTTGACCTTTTCAATAAGAAAAGACTTAGAACTATCTGGAACCACCATACCTCCATCTTTCAGCCTCATCCAACCTAACTCCCAACCTAGCTAATCAATGAACTATTTTTTTCTTGGGATCCACATTGACTCCCTCACCCAACATCATATTCCCAATGAATGCAATCTCTTTCAACCAAAATTCACACTTTGAAAACTTGGGAAACAACTTTTCTTTTGTCAAGGTTTGCAATGCTACCCTAAAATCCCTCATATGTGTTTCCTCACTCCGGGAATAAATCAAGATGTAATCTATAAATACCATAACAAAAATATCAAGGTAGGGTTTAAAGGCCCTAAACATAAGGTCTATAAATATTGTGGGAGCATTAGCTAGACCAAATGACATCACCACGAATTCAAAATGTCCATACCTAGCCCAAAAATTCATCTTAGGAATATCACATTCCCTCACCCTCGTTTGATGGTATCCAGACCAAAGATCAATCTTAGAAAAATGACTAGCCCCTTACAATTAGTCAAATAGGTCATTTATACTTTGTAAGGGATATTTGTCCTTTATGGTGACCTTGTTGGGTTGCCGGTAGTCGATGCACACTCTAAGTGAGCCATCCTTTTTCTTTACAAACAACACCAGTGCACCCCAAGGTGACTTGCTAGGTCTAACAAAACCCTTCTCCAATAAATCTTTCAATTGATCCTTTAAGTCTTTCAATTTTACCGGGGCCACACTGTAAGGGGGAATGGTAATAGGTTATGTATTGGGGAGGAGATCTATACCAAAATCTATTTTCCTTTTGGAAGAAACATCGGGGAGTTCATCAGGAAAGACATCAAGAAAATTATTGATCACCGCAGCTGACTCAATAGAGGGGACTTTGGACTAAACATCGCCAACCCTTAAAAGATGAAAAATGAAACCCTTAGCAATGAATTCCTAAGCATTAACACAAGAGATGAATCTACCCTTAACCACTGAAACATAATATTTCCACTCTAGAATGGATTGTTTGGAAATTGGAACCTAACTTTATGGGTTCTACAATCAATGGAAGCATAATATGCATGTACTAATCCATCCCGAGAGTAATATCAAAACCTACCATGTCAAGTTCAACAAAAACACAAGGAAAAACTTTATGCAATATAGACACAGGACAACCCCTATAGACGCTTCTAGCAACAATAGATCCACAAATGGGGGTAGACACCTCAAAGGGTTAACATAGCAATTTGGGATAAATATCAAGCCTATTAGCAATAAATGGAGTAATGAAAGACAGAGTGGCACCTAGATCCAATAAAATATACACATCATAATCATAAACATTTCACATACCAGTGGAAACATTGGGTGCCTCATCCACCTCTTGCCTCTTTTCAAGATCATAGTATCAATTTCTATGTGAACCACATCCTAGAGTTTACGAATGTTCTAAAAGATGCCCTCTTGGAACCATTTGACCTTGAGGACACCCTTCCTTACCTTTTGTTGTAATATTTGGAAACGTAAAGATTTTTCTCCCTATTCTTCCACAAACAAAGCAAGCACCCGATCCTCTCCCACAATCACCTCCATGGTTCTTCCACACCTTCGTTACTTAGCAACAGAAGTATCACAACCCTTAGCACAACCAACTTAAGACTTAGGGGAAGGAACCTAACCTTTAACTAACCTTTGGTGAGAAACATAAGACGGTCCTTCACCTTGTTAGAAATGACCCCTACTTCTGAACATAGCACGTAGAAGTCCACCTTAAAATTGAGCCCTTTTTCTCTCTTCCACGGAAACCAATGGACAAGCCCTCATTTTATGTCCAATACGGAAACACTTGAAACATTAATTAGTGTCGACCAAACACTTTTTGTGATGCTTCTTACCACACCCTTTACAAATGGGAAAAGGGCATTTTTCCTTGTTGAACTTGAGTGTCAGAACATCATTAGAAAATGAAGCACCATCAACTCAGGATTTCTTAGCATCTCTCTCTCCTTTCTTATCATTTATAGTGCTGAGAGTATCCACATGGTTGTTGAGTTGAGCGGTTACAACTTTGGCCAATAGCCATAGAGCACTTCAAAGCTCTGTATTAGATATGTCGGTGCTAGGGCATTAATCATCAAATGAGGGATTGTTTCCAACTTGTCCACCATTTTGATGGGTCAGAGATATATTATGCAATATAAAGGATAGGAATCAGAAATAAACATTAGAGGATTTAGCTCTACCGTATGACATAGATCACGAAGAAATGTGTTATTTCCGAAATGCCTCAAAGCCTCTTATTCATAGTTTTGGCACACATCACAACGATGAAAAAGACTCTACTCAATACAGTATGCTAGAGTTTTTAGGACCATTTATAAACCTAGTGATCTGATACCAAGCTTTTAATGACCCAAGCCTAGGGTCTATATACGACATAGAGAATGGGAACCCAAGGGTACCTAAACAAGCCTCATAACAAACATAAGAACATCTTTGGTTGCGGAAACATAGTCAAGCATTAATTAATCAAGATAAGTGGATTCAAGACTTAGGACGCAAGCTATGAGAAAAGGGCTAAGGAATCACCATCAGTCAACCCCAATAACTAAACTAAGGGAAGGGATCATGGGATGCACTCTATGAGAAGTAGGACTTAGGAAGAACACCACTTGCCATCAACATCAAATAACAACATACAAGGGGTAACGACTAAAGAGAGATCATCATAAATACATAAACATGGCTTAAGTCATACTTAACACATCATCAAAGAATACCTCTAAACATGAGTGAGACGGAGGCCAAGATATTTCCCGGTTCACCCTCAAAAGTAGATAACAAAAGTAATAAAGTCTTAACCTAAATATGATAGACAATGGTTGTTATCCTCGAAATGGAGGATTCACCAAAAGCAAGCCTTCAAGCAAACCAACTAACCACGTAGAGGTAGATGTATAGGAGAATGGTTAGATCATATAGGAAAAAAGTATGCGTTAGTATATGAATTGTACTAAGTATGTAGGGTACAATGCAAAAATAGAACATAAGATATAATATCAAGATGCATAACCATATACAAAGATAAATAGCTCAAGATGACATGAACATCACTTTCTTAGTCAAAACATTTATGGAAGGTAATAAAAATCTCATAATGTAGACTACATATATGGAAAGAGACATTAACCAATAATTTAGACCATGTGAGCTACTACATGGAATCTCAATGTTATCTCCACACTAAAGAAGGAGTGCTCTCTTGCCAAGGCAAACCATCCCTCACCTTACCGGACTTCCCTATTTTTGAGAGATAGTTTTACAAATGCCTTACGGGGACTTACCTCATTTTGGTTAATATATAATAAGATTCCTTATGCGAACTGTACCCTTTTCAGTCATTATTTATGCATGTACCTTATGGGAACCCTACCCATTTTAGTTCATCACGCCATATAAAATTCACAACCCTACAGTGGCTATAGGTATTATTCTAGGTGCAGGGGTTGATATCGAGTAGGTTAATTCTTTCCTAGAGATCTATGAGGATGGACTTGGGGTTGATATGTTGCCGGAATAGAGTACCGAGCTGATAGCGACCGAGGAGGCCATTGTTGCAGTAGTCACTCAGGCTTCAATACGTGATAGATTGATAATTGGACCAAGTGTGTCCACTAGTTCTTCAGAGCCAGAGACTTCTCAGCCAAAGTCACAAGTCCTTACACCTCAGTTTACAACTCCTATGTCTACCTTGGAGGCTACTCTTGAGCCGACCATCGGTGCTCTCACTAGTTCTCCTTCAACTTCTAATCCACCACCGACTGACTAATTAGGGGGACTCTTAAACTCACTCCTCATTTTTCATATTTTATATGTTATTGTTGTACATTGAGGATAATATTTTATTTTGAGAGGAGTGAGGGCATTAGTATTTTGGATATTTGGTTGTTAGTATTTTTAAAGTTTGTGATGTATATTTAGACACTCTTTTATTTCATTTGGTTTATAAATATTTTTTTGGGTTGCAATAATTAGTGAGTTTTTTCTTTTGATTGCGTGTGATTTCTTTTTAGTTTATGTGTGTGCTCAATTCTTGATTCCATGTGATTTTTTAAAACACCGAGCATAAATGAAATGTTGTTTTGCAATTAATATCATGTCTAAAATCCCTTAGCAATCTGAGTATGATCACAAATATCTTTCATTTGGATAGTTCCATGGATGAGGGCATGTAGTGATTGACCTATTGGTTTATCTCAAGTAGAAATTATACATGTATGGATTAAAAGCATCTTGATTTAATTAAGTGAGTATTGATCTTGGACATGCTATGATCAATAGTTGCAAATGTGTGTCGTTTAGTTGATGTTTGTATTTGAAAGTTAATATACCAACTAAGGTGAGGTATTCCTTGAAATATGTGTATGTGGACACCTTAAACTTGTTTGGTTTGTCTTATAGTGTTGTTTTTATTGATTCTAGATTAGAAAGATAACCTTAGTCATTCTTTAGTTTTCTTTTAAGTACACTCAGTTTAAATAGCCTCCCACTGCATCATTGTCACGACCCGGATAGGGGGCCCAGATGTGACATGGCGAAAGAGGACCCGAAGACCCTTGATCAAGCCATCATAGCATCATTACACTCATCATCGGTTCG
>JBCEWC010016235.1:0-13248 GCA_038996855.1 Solanum aculeatissimum | reverse complement strand
TGTCATCCTCCGAAAGTAGGGGAGGACTCACCAATCAACTGAATGTAATAGGTCCTCAACGATACGCTTGTTGATGACCGCTAATACCTGTCTCTGCATCATGAAAAGATGCAGGCCCAAATGGGCGTCAGTACATGGAATGTACTGGTATGTAAAATGGCAGAATGAAACATGTAAAGGCAGAATAACATCAACTCAAATAACTCAACTCAAGAAGTAAGAAACTTACTCATCAAGTCAAAAGTCTAAGGTAAGAATGAAGTTTAGACAATGATCACTCATATACCATCTCATCACATCCACTCAGAATACTATCAAGACATATTTGGGAGTTTCTCTAACCGACAACTATCACCTATGAGCCAGTGATGATATAACGAAGCGATGTTGTTGCCACATCCATCCAATACCTTGCCAGGGTAAAGGACATCCTATCAGTGGATCCATAATAATAACATCAAGTCCTCTTTTCGGGACAATAAGGAAATATTCGATTTTACGGTTCAATCCTCTCCTACGCTGGCAATGTAGTTATTGAGTTTGAGTTGGACTTACTCTTACTCAATTCGATGCTCAATACTCCTCCCAAGACTCATTACACTCATAAGACATCAACCCTAAGGTTAACTCATTCATCTAGTCTCATTGGACATTTATCAACCCAATTCATCACATCTACCATCAACTCTTTGATTTCATTCTTTTAAAGTTCAATTCTTGACTCATAAAGGCTCAATCATGCATCATTAAAACTCATAGAATTCAAGAAAACAACAACGAGTTTCAAAACATTCAGGAACTTTATAGATTTTTCAGGCTCGATTTATACTCATGCATGCCCATTTAAGTGTAATATGCAAAAATATCAAAAATTCATACTAGGGTTCATGCAGAAAAGTAAAATAATTTATTTCAAGTAATTAATTCATGAAAATTATAATTCATGCATAATTATACAGAAATACATTAGAATTTTTAAGAAAAACCTTCAAGAACATCCATGGAAGACTCAATTTGTTCACAACTCCAATAACTCGGTCTATGAGGCACATGGAATAACAAAATTCATGTTTTAATTAGCCTTACATACTTGGAAGTTTGAATATTGGAGTAGCTTGGAAGAATCCTCAAGTTCTCTCTTCAAACCCTAACCTTTTTCTCTCTTGAAACCTTGTTCTACGTTTTGAGGATATGATTTAGCGTAAAAAGAACCAACTGATATGTTTAGGGCTTTATTTAGGTATAAAAAGTCAAGTCTAGGCTTTGAAAGGGTGGGAAAAGACCAAAATAACCCTTTAGAAAAAGCTGTCAAAAGTTGTCCACGAAACTCTTTACGGCTCGTGGAACGTTCCACGACTCGTGGGACACTTCCGTAAACTTTTGAGCACATTTTTGAAGCTACTGAAACCTTTCACAAGACCAATTCATGACCCGTAGAAGGCTTTACGATCAGTAGATGAATTCGTGAAGTTTGGGACTAAAAATTGATTTTCTGGGCTTTTCCACGAAACCTAATTTTAAGGGTCGTGCTTCAATCCACGACCCGTATGTGGTTTCGTGGAACTACTCTACTTTGGCAGTGTTTAGTAAAACGGTCATAATTTTTGACTCCGAACTCCAAATGAGGTGAAACTAGTTGCGCTGAAAAGATAACTCAAAGATCTTTCATTTGGTAGGTCATGAGACATCTAATTCTTTGTGTGCTAGGATTTATGATCATTTAAAGTTGACCCTTGCATAATCTATCACTATAGACTCAATTTATAGGAAGGTTTTGAACTCGACTAAATGCTAGAAGTCTCTAATGACCCTAATACATTATCCACATATAAGAATGAGGATTGAAACATGGGTAAATATAAGAATAGACTTATGGGGTGTCACAATTAGTTATCTAAAATTACTCCTCAACTAAATAACCCTAGTTATCGAATAGTCCAAAATACTCATTAAAAATTTACAAGATGAGTATTTTATGGAATAAGAAGCTCTAGTACCCAAAACTATCTAATGGATCGTTGTATCAACTCTTGAAATCTGCATGGCATCACATAAATTGAAACAAAGTGACGGACAACGCCTATGATTTAACATCTTCTTACATCAAATATTATGGGGTGGTGGTGGGGGGTGTGGGGGGGTGGGGTTAAGTTTGTGGCTTGATTGTGCGGGTGACAGGTGTTTGTGGGACAAAGCAAGAGATAATCCATAAGTTGCTTTAGTAAAATAGCTTGAAGGATGGCCAAAGAATCTCCATGACTAGGATTTTTGCAAAGTATATAAACTTAGCTGAATTAGTGTATTTGTATCGTCTTATTGGGAACTAATAAGAGTTGGTGACTAATTGTGAATTTTCTTCCTCCTAAGAGATCCCCACATAAAATTATATGCTACTTCCTTCGTTTAAAAAAAAAAAATCTGATTTAACTTGGCACGAAGTTTACAAAAATAAATAAGATTTTTTTTAATTTTGTAGTCTTAAATTAAAATTATATCAAATGTACAAAAATGTCCTTTAATCTAATGATATTAAATATGTCACGTGGATAACTGAAACTAAAGTTCTGTTCAAAAAGAAAGATATATATATTTTTAAACAGACTAAAAAGGAAAGGAGGTCATTATTTTTTGAAAAGACAGAGCATTTAGTTTTTTGTTATTATTATTGTTGTCTGATGGGGGAAGGGTCAGGGGATCCAGGTAGATTCGAGGGAGTTTATTCAAACTTTATTTGATGAAAAATTATACTAATCATATGTGATAATAGATGTTAAACTTCATTTATTTATTTTTTGTATATTTATTTTCTTATATTTTAAATTTCGTTATGAAAATTGAGACTTTGTCACTGGAGCGCGTATTGCATGGTAAAAGTTTCTTGGGGCATCTTGTCAATTGAGGTGGAAAGTAGCTACTCAAAAAGTGAGACCAGATAGTGGGAATACACTTGACAATATTAGTACTATCAACTATGCATGCACGTTAATTAGTGTCAGGAATGAAATTGACTGCCATCTCTTCTTTTAGAGCCCAAACTTGCTTCAATGGTTGTGGCCCTATATAGCCAACTAATCCCACTTGTATCGAATTTTGTGTGCAAATGAGCCAAAGCCACATTCAATCAACAATAAAGATTGGAGTACAATTTAGCGTTTAGCCACGAGTAGTATTAAGATTCTTTTTTTTGTTATTCCAATTTTGTTTATCTAGAAAAACCAAATACGAATAACTATGCTTTGTTAATTAGTAGATAGCTAGACAACTTGATGTACTCATTAACTAGAAGCTTCATGAACCTTATGAGTTGGTTTTCGTGGTTTTATAAATTGTATACGGATCATATCGTCTCTCAACATGGCTTATTGTGTTATGGAGATGCTTTCACACCCATTTTCTGAGATTTTGTTATATGGGTTGCTTTGAAGCTAGGGCGGAACTAGTGTTAGGTTATGAGTTCAGTCAAACTATATTAGTTCAAACCTTAAATTTGTACATATTTAAATATATACAAATTATTACTTAGAACCTCAAAATTTTAAATACTAAAATATCAAACTCATAAAAAGGAATTCAACCACTACTCAAGCACATTAGTGTATGTAAAAATTTTCATAAACGCTGGAGTACAGTGCCAAACCACCACGCAAGTGGACAACTAAACATCAGTATCCTTTAATTGTAATATTTCTACATTCTATTTATTATTTATATACTAGGGGCCGCGTGTCCGGGCCCAATCTAACAGTATATATTAAGTTCATTGTAACTAATGAAATTTATGTTAAATTAAATAAAGGAATTCTTTTATATACATTTTGTCAATTTTTATCAAATAAACACAATATATTTTTAAGCACTTAAAAAATATTTATATTGCATGCATAATTCACTTTTAATGTAAGTGTCAATTTATCATAATATTACTATTTATTGCTATAAATGATAATAAATAAAAAGTATCGCGAAAATGAGTAATTATTTTTTAAGAAATACTCACCCAAATAATTTTTCCTATTTAAAATATAGTTTTTTTTTATTTAAATTTTTTTCATAAATTTTGTTGCTTTGAACTTTTATTTAAAAGTTATAGTTCAAAAAAGAATTTGTGTTATTATCATATAGATCCAGTTAGCATTATTTAAAAATTCTTTTTTTAATTTATATATGTTAATAATATAATTATTCTTATAGTGTCTTGTGTAATGCAATGACACTGATAAATTTTTTTTTAATAAAATTAATTATAAATTAGTTTTGTATTTTTTTCACCAATTGAATTTTACTTTACTCTATCAAAAAAGGATCACTACTAATTTTTAGAAGACTAATCAAATTTATTAAGAGTTTATTTTATTAAATTAATTTTATAAATTATATTTTGAAATTAGCAATTATTACTTTATAAAGTTATTTAAATAGCATTGAATAAAAAATATTAAATTTGTCTTGATTTGTTATAATAAATAAATAAAATAATAAATTAAAAAATTATAAATGAACATTTTCCTCAACTATGTTAATATAGGTGGACTATAAAATATGAGTAGGTCCAAAAAAGCTGTGGAATATTGAGATCCATAAATTGTCCTTATCCATTAATTATTAAAACATAACTGATCATACATCAATGCGAAATATAGATCAGTATTAAGGACTATTAGATAAGTTAATTAAAGCAGTTCAATATTTTATTCATGATGTACAAAATGAAATAGCAGCTAAAAATATTAAATACCAATAACGCCTTTAAAATATTTAGTTAAGCTAGGAGTTTTTTGGTCATTCAAAAAAGAGTATGACGTTAAAAGCATTAAGGTACAAACAAAACAATGTAAATAATATACAAAATCCCTAAAATACCCATAACCTAGGGTAAACAAGGAGCTCAAATCTCCTTTCTATATAAGTAGTAAAGTAATGTATATTTAGTAAATAATAATAATTAATAAAGCAACGTCACACATGACACTCCTCAAGCCAAGATATTCCTCCCTGCTTGAGCAAGAAAAGTTATCTTTAGCTAGACACCTCTCTTTTTTATGTGCTTCCCCTAAAATAACAAAAATTGATGTATAAAATCTTTTACATGTAAATTAAATAATTATCATTAGATTTATATAATTAAAATTTAGAAAAAAGATATTAAATTAGAATCCTAATTGTACTCTAACTAAATTAGTTATTATTTTCTTTTAAAATATAAATCAAATCTAACTTTTATATATTTCTTTCTCGACTATATATGTCGGATTTGCATGTGTTAAACATAATGTTAGTCTGATGACCTAGCCGTTACAAGAAATAGGATTAAAATTCTTGAATCAAAATCAAATGACCCAACGGACACAAAACAACATATACTCAATAATATCTATCCTCTGCCATGAAACCTACTTTGCATACAATTGAGACAAAATGTGAGGGTGATCACCAAGGGAAAAAAAAGGAAGGGGACCTACCTAGCTAGTATACTATTTATACCCCCACTCATTATTAAGATAATGATCTTGACATTTTCACATGGATTCATGGATGTCCACACATGCATGAATGAATTACATACAAATAATACTAGTATAATTTTACTTGCCATTAGATTTCTTCCATGCACTGTCCCACTATTCCCCTAATTTCTCTTTCATCAAAATCTTTCCAACCTAGACTGAAAATAACACAACACTGGAATACACCTTCATCAATTCTTTCATTGGATATGGCAACGTGACCAGCAACACATGTCCTTATTTCATTGGAGCGACCAAGAAATGAATTTCATAATCAAGAAGGAATCATAAATTTTCTTTTAAAACTTATGAATGTTGCCCGGAGTATATCGTTGTATCATTAATTAATCAACATGTCGTTTATCTACCTTCTTTTTATATATATATTAGTATTAGTATTATTATTAAGCCAACTCCTTAAAGCACCAAACAAGTTGGTATTAATACTTTGTAATTGATTCATGCTCACTCACAAGAACAACAGTGATTTAACAATAGGTATAAGATATAATAATGTAGGTTATTTTAATTAATGTTTGGTTGGAGTTATTAGGTAATTCTTAGATTATTTATCCTACTATTTATATCTTAACGATGGGATACGTTATTCCATATACATGATAGTATAACTTATTCCAAAATAATTCATTCAAATAAATTTTTCCCAACCAAACAACCCCAAGAGAGAATTCTAAACAATCGAGATAACTTAAAATACAGACATTTTAGGTTCGATTAGGAGTTATTTAGTACATACAGAGCTTTGTAATTATTTTTTTTAAAATTGCCCTTCGTGTCTAATTCAATACTAGCTGCACTTGGAAGCCATAAAATTCACATCCTGTATAAATTGTTTTGGTGAATCACATAAAATTTCAGGCTATCTGGTACCTTTTTTTTTCATTTATACCTATATACAAGGACGAAACTGCACGTTCTGTTTTCCCCCCTTCCCACCCGGTCCAGTATCCGCATTGGGCTCGATTAAGTTTGGATTCACATATTATAGGACTCATTTCTAGGATGCATTTTTCGTTAGGGTCTCAAACTTGAGACACTGATTAAGAGTGACTTAAGCGTAACTACCCCACCACAACTCATATGTAACTGCAGGCATTTGTAGACATATAATAGTAGTATCTCAGGTCCTAAATTTGGTACTGTTTCTTTACACTTTTAGTGTGTATAAAGTATACCTCTATTACAATAATTTATCAGAGTTCCCCTGCATTTTTTTATGCAAAAGAAAGAAGATCAGATTAGAGCTCTGTCTGATCTTGCTACTTGCAAATAAACCAAATATTTCATGTGTCCCACATTTAGCTCATTTTCTTTGTGATCTTTTTTTTCATTTCCAAATTTCCTAAATATGGGATAGGTTATTTATATTTCTTCCAAAATAAAAAAAGTTCAAGTGCCATCAAAGTCTTCATTACCAATATGGAGCAATCAAAAAAACAAGATGAATCAGACTTCAACTTGAGGGAATGGGCTCTTAAGGCTAAACTTAACAGAGAAAAAACCAATTCAAGAAGGTACTCTGCATCTTATATTAGAAGTTTTAGAGAGGAGGCAAAATCGTTTAGATCAAATGTAACTATTTCAAGTACTGCTTCCTCCCCTGGCTACACCTTAAGAGGTAACTTTGATATAAACAAAATCTTGAATTTCATGTGTCCCACACTTAGCTCATTTTCTTTGTAATCTTTCTCTTCTTTTTTTTTCTATAGAGGAAATTGATCCATCAAAATATTCTTTTACCACTGCCCTGAAAGGTGAGTCATTTGAAGATGATTTTGATGAATGATAAATTCCAAAATGTTTTTCTTTCTAAATTTTTGTTTTTAAGTGCAGCATTACAGGCAAAAACAATATACAGTTGGGAATATATGTCACCTGATGGTTTGGCTCTGAATTCAAAATGGAATGAAGCTGAGAAATACATATGCAATCCATTGTCAGGGGAAGTTCCTTTGGAGTGTTTGTCTGCAAAAATACTAAGTGGAAGATCATTTAGACAACCAGCAAGCAGAATTGCCATCTCAGGACCTCTCATTTATCCTTCTCAGATTCAGAGTACACCACAATTCCAAACAAATCACCATGGGAAAAAAACTTCTTTTCCTACCCGTGGAGAAGTTGAAATCCAAATCCCAACCAAAGGTGAGTTATGTTAAAATATGTGACCGTCTCATTGAGGGTATATTTTTATTTAAAGTTAGTTATTGGTCAAACACTTGTGGGTGTTTTTTTTGTCTGAAACTATGAAATGTTGATTTTTTTTCACTGGAACTGTTGTCAATTATTTATCAAAACATACTTTAATTATCAACATCATTCTGATAGGAAAAAGGGATAATCGATAGATGAGGCATGTTTTGATAAATAGTTCAGATTGAAACTCGCAAAAACTTTATACTTCATATGTGTTTTTTATCATTAATTACTTCTTATTTATTTATTTATTATATCTTGAATACACCCTCCCCTCCCACTCCCACATGTGAGTCTGATTATTTTTATGATCTTAACATGCGAAAATTCATTTTGATAGATGAGTTTTGAACAACGTCTTTCTCCTCTAGTAGTACTAAGTGTGATCATCTCAAATCTAAAAGTTTAAGCTGTCATATGTAGTTATATATTCAACACTATGAATCATCATTAATTTATTCTACTCACAATTTTTTTTTCCACTTTGTAATTTTAGACAAGAAAGAAGTTAACATTACAAGAGATGTGGGAACACAGAGCATATCAGGTTATGTAAGTTCAAATAGTCCCAGTCCTGCTCCAACTCCATCAATTGAAGAGATGTCTATGAAGCTAAGTGAAGCAGCTGACTCCTCACCTATGACTACTCCATCCATTAAGGAAATATCCTCAGATCAATCTCCTGTGACTAGTCCAAAATTAAAATCTGAGCAAAAGGTAAGAAATTAATTACTCTTTCTTGTGGCATCATTTGATTTGCGACGATGTTTAACTAAAAAAATAAAATAATTTGAAACTTATGATTTAAAACTATTCTTAGATTAAATCATTTCACTAAGGATTAAACGAGAATTTAAAAGTTAAATTATTTCTAATCATAGTAAGATAATATATTTTTTATATGAACTGATAAAAAAAAATTATCACATAAAATGAAAAGGAGGAAATAATATATTGAAAACTTTGACCAATTCTGTTTATGAAACACTTGCATTGTTTACTAGTCTTTTTAAGAGAAATTACGCATACATCATCTCATAAACAATCTTTGCCCCCTTAAATTAATTGCAAGTTTTATTAAGACCTGATGACCTGTAGTTATTCCCCCTGCCACATTTTATGTGACAGGGTTTGATTGCTCATAAATTTAACATATTACATTGACATAATTATAAATCGAAAGAAAATATTAAAGTCACATTTAAAAATCAATTTAAAAAAAAAATATCACGTTAAAATTCTAACTTTGTTTTGGATTGTCGAAACTTATGAAAATAATGACAATTCAGTTCCAAATAAATTGGAATTGGCTATATGAGTCATTATTCATAATGTTTCTTTATTTTATTCATCTCAGCCCATTTTAGAATTATGTAAGATATTTTGGAATGTTTCAAAATCAATGAAGAGTCACATAAATTACAAAAAGAAAAGAAAAAAAGAAACACTGTCAGTAATTCTCAACTTTGGACCATGTCCTATATATGATCGAAGGATCATGGTGGATGAGGGACAAGAGTACCTGAAAGACTAGATTGTCAAGATTGTCTGAATTGACTATGCCCTAGTAATTGGTGGGGGGGACTACATAATTAATTGGTCCCTTCCATCACCATAATTCACCAAAACACATGCCAATCACTTGCTTTTGTGGGCACAAACTTAATTGTGTTGGACCTTAGCCTTTTCTCTTTATTTGTGCATAGTTTCTTTTATTTTACTTAGAATGGTTAATAAGTTTTCATACCTGCTGTGGGGAAAAAGAACTTACCTTATACTAACATATATAGTACATAAAATTTCTTAATGAATATTGTCGTATTATTGTTGTGCACTCCCTCAACAATTAATGCAAGACGAGTTTATTTCAAACACCAAAGCACTACCCCACAAGCCAAAAACACCTTAATACTGTCTTTACCCTCTTTTTACCCCTCCCCATTCCATCTATTGTACTTTGTTTTTTCTTATTCGAGATTACTCAGTAATCCGAAGAAATGATAGTTTTATCTATCTATGGGAAGATTACAGCAAACATATGCTTTGTATTTATTCGATATAGTGAGAGTTTCAGTTTTATTTGTTTCGTTCTATGCATGTTTGCTTGGAGTTGTATTGATTTACTATGTAGTTATTATATATATTTGCTCTGATATAAAGTGAACAGATAAATAATGAATTGATACACCAAATTATTGCTATGTTTGGTATTAACCAAACTTAGGCACAGCGTACCGCTAGTTGTGCAATTTCCTCTCTATCAATTCTACTAGTATGTAGTTTACTAGTTTATCAATAAATATATTAAATTCCACTCAAACAATTTAATTAAAATAAGAAAAAAACATTACTTACATAAATTAAGAGTTTAAATTATATATATTATCAGTGCAAATATCAGGTTACAAGTAAGCCTCCTCAAGATACGAAACTTCAAACTAAGAAATGTTATCTACCAGCTACAACAGGTAAATATGACATCTTCTGGTGGAGCTTGACACTCCTTTCGTCAGAAAATCACATTGTTTAGTTAGGTGAAAATATTTTATTTAGATATATATATTACATATTGACATCTCATGGCTTCTACATATAATTTTACTTCTTTGTGATATCCCTTAGACAAGATGCTGGTTCAGGCCACTGATGACATGATAGTGTAAAATTAATTCAACTATGCATACATTTCAGGATGACATTCAAACACTTCTGACACTAGTATGTGTGTAGGTGGAAGTGAAAGAAATTGAAGAGGAAGAAGACACAAAAAGAAACGAGGAAATGCAGCAAGAAGGACAGAAAAAGAAAGTGAAACAGAGGGGCAGGCAATTGGGTGGGGGGTGCTTGTCATGGAAGAGTTTGTGGATGAGAAGAACAAGGCAGAGAGAGAAGCATAAATCAAGAAAAAACAACATTTTTCTTTGCCATATAAATGGATGCTATACACACTAAAATTCAAAACTACCTGTCCTTTGGGGATAGAAAGATTCTCTTTCAAACACACCCCTTTCTTTTCTTAGATTCTAGTATATCTAGCAAGTATCTTAAATTTATTTTATATAATATAATTAATATGCATGTCTATTCTAATATATTTTCTTAGTTATTTTATTCTTATTTTTCTGCCCGAACTTTTGTTTTATAGAGCTTTGAATGACCTTGATTCATTTTAATTTAAGAGTATTAGAAACTTTATTTCATCGGATCAAAAAGAAGGGAAACTTTCTTATGTCTATTCAATTTTGTGTTAAGAAATTATTCTATTTTCATATTACTTTTCATATCATAAACCTAATAGTAAAAACAAATTATAATGTCAAAAATAACTTTATAATAAAATAATTTCATAGATCTCTATTTACATTTCGCTCAATCACACTAATCTTTCTCGTAGTTTATGATATTGTCACGCCCCGGGAGGGTACCCTTGGCGTGACCGGCACTCAAAGACTATTGCTAGTCCCCAAGCGAACCACTTGACCTCATCATCACATCATACTCAACAACGGAAGAAAATACTCAAGTAATAAGCATCATATGGAATGATATAACTCTACTAAAACATAGTTTCCAATGAACAAGTTTGGAAATAACAATACTCAACAATCTTCTATTCAATATCTATGAAGCCTCTCTACCTCTAAATACCTAGATGGTACCATGACAGGTCATGGCTACCCAACTCAAAGAAAATAAAATACTTAGTGAAATAAAAGGGTTCCTCCGAAGGCAAGGAGGGCTCACCAACTCTGCAAGCACGGAACTGAACCTCAATGGTGCGTCTGTGCCTCTGCATCATAAAACGATGCAGTCCAAATGGACGTCAGTACATGGAATATACTGGTATGTAAAATGGCTGAAAAGGAAAGGACATACTCAAGGATGCTCAACTCAAGTAACTCAACTCGAAAATCTACTCATCTCCACTCAGTAAATCATGCAAACTCAATAATGAAATCATGCTTTGAAAATAAACTCAATAATATACGACTCACGTCAAATCATGTAAATTGTATAGTAAAATAATGCTCCTAAAAGAAACTCTAGCATGCAACTCAATCAAATCAGTTATGCAAAATTAGAGGGTTTCTCTAACCGACAAGATTCACACCACCATAGTTGGTGATGTACAACGAAAAAGACGTTGTTGTTCGCCTGTCCATTACTTGCCAAGGTAGGGACACTCACCTCTGCTTTTCGGATCCTCAAGCCTTGTCCAGCATTTTAGGACAAGAGTCGTCAGAGTTAACTGCATGACTATCCTACGTGGACAATGTAGTTCTGTGGTGTTAACTCTTATCCAACTCGGTGCTCAATACTACTCCCAAAATATTCTCTTTAAAAATCTCATTTAAACTCATCTCAATTGTTTAGACTAAATGCTCAATTTCGGCAAAAGTCATTAAAACATGGCTCATCTCCTCAAGACTCATTCTCAACTCATTATTATGATCACAACTCAGTTAATGCAAACTCAATAAAAGGTGTTCAAAAATTATCTTTGTTAAATATTCAAAACAACCATAAATCTCAATTTAAAATAATGTATAAAAATCACATATAGTTCTCAATTAGGGTTCATGTGAATGAAGACATGAACATGCATCCCAATCGAATACCAACTCATGAACATCATCCATATATTTTTTATATGTACAAAGAAACTCAATAGGACAATAGACAACTCAAGAAAATCAATTTAGGAATTATGGTAAAACATTACTCGAACTCAAATACAAGGAAATCAACATGTAGGGCACGTGGATGAACTCAATCCAACACTATGAGTAGCCTTACATACTTGGAAATTTAGATTTTTGAAGAACACGCTTGATTCTCTTGAAACTCTAGTTTTTTCCCTTCTTGGAACCTTGTTTAAAGTCTTGGAGGATGTTTTGAATGTAAAAGGACTGATTAGATATGTTTAGGGGATTACATAGGTGTAAAAAGTTAAGTCTACGCTTTAAAAGGGTGGGAAAAGATCAAAGTAATCCTTTAGAAAAAGCTGTCAAAAGTCATCCACGAGCCTATTTACGACCCGTGGGACCCTTCCATAAACTTTTAGGCAACTTTTTGAAGCTATTGGAACTTTTCACGAGCCCATTCTACGGCCCGTAGAACACTTTACAACCAGTAGATGGATCCATGAAGTCTGGGGCTCAAAACCTATCTTTTAGGACTTTTCCACGAGCTCAATTTTATGGGTCGTACTTTGATCCACGACTCGTAAAGAAATTTCGTGAAACAACTTTGCAACAGACTGTAACAACTCAGAAATCGTAAAACCTTGTGAAGTTGATTAGGAGCTGATTTGAACTTATTTTGGTTGGTCAAGGACCCTCGTGAATTCCTCTTGAGTGTTTGTATTCAAAGAAATCACATTTGGCTAAGTTTTCTTGATGCCTTGTGGAAGTACTGACTTTAAATGGCCATATCTCTTGGTATGTCACGACCCAAAAATGGGCGTGATGGCACTCGTCTTATCCCACCAAGACAAGTCAGCCAAAAACCCAATTACAACAATAAAGTG
>JBCEWC010016234.1:0-13248 GCA_038996855.1 Solanum aculeatissimum | reverse complement strand
AAAAGTTTCAATTTGTAATAGTTTTCAAATAATGTAGATGGATAAGTGCCTTCAAAAATATTTATCACTACAATTTTTTATTATCCAATACAATATTTATTTTGTATAAGACTCTAATCTGCATAAAAATTTGAAATGAAAAAATAAATAAATTTTCCCATAAAGGTAACTACATGGGGGGTACGATTGGCATTTAAAGATAGATATTTGATATTTTTGTCATTTATGTATAACCCAATAATGCAAAGTCTTCTTTCTGAATTGGCAGATATATGCTTTTGTTGTTCTCTAATCAATACAATATTTATCTTAATCAAGAAATCATGATACTAAATGTCCTAGTAGTAGAATTAGAATTTTTATTAATTAAAAATATTCAAATTATAAGAAAATAAACACACGAAAAATTGATGAAGTCCAACAAATTATTCTTTGTAAATAAAGAAAAAGTCATTTTTAAAAATTTATTTATAAGTTGTCTTATTCTCATTGCATAAGAATTTCTTTGGTATCCCTTTATTAAATTAGAGTTGAAAATTTTATCTATAAATATTTATTTGATTACAAAATTTGACTTGATCTACAATTACTTTTTTGAATTTTATGCCTTTAGAGATCGTTTGATATGAGGTATAAGTTATAATAACTCCGAGATAAAATATAAGATTATTTTATCACATGTTTAGTTGGAGGTATAAGGTAATTCTTCGACTATTTATCCCACCATTTTTGCCTTAGTAATAGGATAAGTTATCTCATATATATGGCGGAATAACTTATCCCAAACTAATTTATTGCAGAATTAATTATCTTGGAATAACATGTTGTCAACCAAATGACCCCTTAGAAATTTCTACTCACATTTAAAAATAAATCAGTTAGCGAATGTCCAAATACAACTTTAAAAATTTATATTTTAAAATCTATAATACTTTAGTTGTATGTTTGCATTTTCATTGGATGTAAGTTAAATATTAGTAGTACCTTATAGCATGTGTTACTTCCATATAGCATAGCTTATGTGTCATCAACTTAAAAGGTAAAAAGAAAGGATGTTAAAAGAACATAAGAAGTTGACGTTTGAATCACAAATAAAATAGACAATAAAATTAATATGTCTAGAACAAAAATTTAAATTTTAATCAAATATCAGTATTTAATATCACTTGCCGCCTCAATTGCATAATTAGAACCTCATTAAGAAAATCAATATGAAAACTCTAACAAACTAAAATTGATAAGTCGAAAAGGTCAAATTAGAGGCATATTGAAGAACGTGTTAGAATTATCATAATTCTAACCATAAAAATAAGTGATATCTATATCATAATTTATAAGCAATATAAAAAGAAGAGGTAAAATTATATTTTAACATAAAAGAACGTGTTAGGATGATCATAATTCTAACCATAAAAGCACCTAATATCTATATCATAATTTATAAGTAATATAAAAAGAAGAGATAAAATTATATTTTAACATAGAACTCTTATAATCATGGTTAGTAAATTATATACTACAAAAGAAAGAGGAAAAATTCAAAAATAAAGAAAATATCTTTATACACCAAAAGTCCTATGTTATATATAATTATTATTTATTTAGAATCCTAATCATGGTATATAGCAAAAAAAGAATGGGGTAAAAATTTTCTTCTCTTTCTGCACTCTGCACTTTTTGTCTCTACAGTCTCTGTACTTTCTCTTCATTTTCTATGCACTTTCTCCACTTTTTATGCACTTTCTTCACTTTCTCTGCCCTTTTTGTCTTCTATCCACTTTCTACACTCTCTATTTTGTAAAAAATTTTTTATAAAAATTAATTTTAAAAATTATGACTAAGCCTAAGTGAACAGACTAGGTTAACTTTCTTTTAACGAGGGTGAGATAATTCAAAGACATACCATTCTCATGAATCTTTATCTTTGGTCCAATATTCCAACACTGTTATAAGTGTATCATAATGGGGAAATTCTAACATTCTACAATGACTTTTTGTGTAGAGGACTTTTTTAATACGTATTAAAGTATATATAACATATAATATATATTTGAAGTTCACCTTTTTATATTAACATGAAAACTCTAACAAACTAAAGTTGATAAGATGAAAAAGTCAAATTATAGGCATATTAAAGAACATGTTAGAATTATCATAATTCTAAATATAAAAATATGTGATATTTATATCATAATTCATAAGCAATATAAGAAAAAGAGGTAGAATTATGTTTCAACATAGAACTCTAATAATCATGATCAAGAAATTATTTACTAAGAACAAAAATTCAAAAATAAAGAAAATATATTTATACACCAAAAGTCCTATATTATATATAATTATTATTTATTTAGAATTCTAATCATGATATATAATTTTAAAAAATGGGTAAAAATCATCTCTCCTCTCTGTACTCTGCACATCTCTCCACTTTCTCTGCAGTCTATGCACCTTTTGTTTTGTGCATTTTGTCTCCACTTTTTCTGTATCTGTTGTCTTCTATGTATTTTCTACATTCTCTCTCCACTTTCTTTGCATTTTTTGTTTTTTATGCATTTTCTACCTTGTGCATTTTATTAAATTTCTTTTTATAAAAGTTAATTTTAAAAATTATGAATAAGCTAAAGTGAAGAGAGTAGGTTAACTTTCTTTTAACTAGGGTGAGATAATTCAAAGACAAATTATGAATTTAAAGTTAATTTTTATATGTTGTTGTTTTTCTCTAATCAATACAATATTTATCTTAACTAAGACATCATGATACTAAACGTAGTAGCACTAGAAGAATTGGAATTTTCATTAATTAAAGATACACAAATTATAAGAAAGTAAAGACACGAAAAATTTAACCATCTTCTTCTAGCATTTATTCATTCTTAATAAAATGGAAGATCATGTACACTATCTATATGATCTTCTTGTATACATAATCCTATAGAGCAAGAAATGTTGAGGAAAAGAAAAAATGATTCATCCTTTTTGGGTTTCTATTTTTTAAAAATTCCTAATTAACTATTGTCTTGCTCTTGCACCATTTTTCATATCCAGCAAAAGCTAGAAGAAGAGAGATGTGATTTCTTGTTCTTTTAGGGCCTATGCAGTAGCAGTTGATGAGACTTTTTTCAATCTGCCCAAACAGTTATCCTTAGGCCTACAATGAGGCAAATACATCAATGGACAAGAAGGATTCTCCCTTTCAAGCCTGCAAAGAAATAAGTAATCAACAATCAACCAATAAATGATTAAACAAAAAAGGAAGAAGATTTTTAACTTACTCATAATTAAGAAGAAAATAATGGAGAAAAATTGATATTTCAAGCTTGGCAAGGTCATTTCCTGGGCACAATCTACTTCCTCCTCCAAAAGGAAGGAATGTTCCTGCCTTTGGTGTAAGTCCCTAAAGTTTCACAACACAATATAAATTACTAAAATGAGTAAGTTTTAACTGTAAAACATAAGGCTTGTTAAACTTACATCCCATCTAGAAGGATTGAACTCCAATGGATCCTTATAGATTTCAGGATCTAAATGAACTGCCCTAAACCACACCAAAACTTTCCATCCTTTCGGAATGGTATAACCTGGAAAAATAAGAGAGTTAACTTGTTTTTATAATGATGATATTATAAATTTATAACTAACCTTGAATAGCAACATCTTCCTTTGCCTCCCTGAACACCACAAAGGAGAAGGTAACCACACGAAGAGTTTCATCGATCACCTATAAAGGAACGATGGAATGATTTTATTACATTGGCTAGAGAAAACATAATTGATATACCAAGAATGTTAAAAAGAAATGCAAAATTCACCTTTGAGAGGTAGTCCATTTGCCTAACTTCTTTGAGTGTCAGTCCCTTTTGGTCAGATGGTCTATTTTTCACAATGCCCTCTTGCTCTGCCTGTTTTTTTGAATAATCAAAGTATGATTTTTGAAGAAACAAACAACACTTTTTGTTAAAAAAGTATTAAAGTTTTGAACTTTTTGGCACCTTAGCTCTTTTGAAGATTTCAGGATGTTTCTGCAGAAAATAGGTAGCCCACATTGTTATATGACCAGAAGATTCATGACCAGCATTAAGATACATTACCAAAACATCAATAATCTCTTCATCATTCAATTTCCTTCCATTATCATCTTCAACTTCTAGTAGAATATCCATCATGTCTTTCTTGTCTTCTGGCCCTCTTTTTTCCCTCCTCTCCCTCCTGTCATCCACGATCGATTGGAAGATGGCCACTAGATTTTTACGCGCCTGAAATTTACAATTTTCTATAAAGCATCTCTCAATAAATTAAAGATGATTTTTTTGCGCAAACATTTAGCATCGAGGTATTTACCTTGAGTGCTTTATGATAAGCAAATCCTGGTAAGTTGATAGCCATAGCTCTAACACCATAATTCAAAGTTGTGTATTCTTTTTCCAAGGCATCCATGACTTGTTCACTTTCAGAACTAAGAAAAATGTACATAATAATCTGAAAAGTTAGCTTTCTCAGGTGTGTTAAGAACTCAATTTTTTCCATGGATGACCATTTATCCAATGCTGATATCACTTTTTCTTCAATATACTTTATGTACAACGACAACGCCTCGTGACCATTCACAGGTGCTGCAGTTAGTTTCCTTAACCATTTGTGTTCTTCATATGAAATACCAATAAATGATTTTTTACCAATTAGTTGCATAGTAGAAGTAGGCCAACCAGGCTTGAAGGCTTCATCATCATTTAAAACTCTCTTGCAAGTTTCTGGTGTTGTAACAATCACACTTGGATTGCCAAACATTAATGTCTTGTATATTCCTGTTCGTCCGAATCTACCATATATAATTAAAAATATCAGCAACAGAGTTAAAATTTTCATTGAAAATGTCATATTTGTACGCACAATATAATTTTTTGACGAAAAGGATTTGAATCATGTAGCTCCGGCATGAAAAGGTGGATTGGGTGGTGGTGGCAGGTGTTTATTCTCTATCTATCTATCTAAAATGCACTTTGTTATCTTGTAAAATTGTCGACCAAAGTAGGGGCAAGTAACTAACGACTTGACTTATTCTTGTATGATTGTTGTTTCAAAGATAAGATTTAATTGCCTTTCAAACAGTAAAAAACATTATTGAGAAATCGTACGTTTGTATTATTGTCAAATAGGATATTTCTTTTTCCTGACCCCAGGGTGTCTAGTACTGTTACAAAAATGGAAAATGTATAAGATAAGACATAAATTATTTTTATCTCCTCGAGATCCAAATATTGTTCCACCCCACCTCCTCATCGCCTTTATGGGGTGGCAAAATTAAATTATTCATTCAAACAAAGTAAACAATATTGTATCCCCAAGTTTAAGTTGCGTTTAGACATGTTAGGAAATTACGTGGATGATGACATAATATAGTGGAAAAAAACAATACAAAAGAGGAAACCATAGACAAATTGTCAAGTATCACGAGGTTGGATCCTATGAATTTAACCAGGATAAGGAAAATGGTCTAATAAAAGAAGTTGACAAAGTTTAAACGTAAAAAGAGACTAGTTATTTTTTATTAAGTGTTGAGAATAATTTTTCTTTAAAACATATTTTTATATAACTCAAAGTGGGAGAGAAAGGAGAATATTAGTATAATGGCTAAGGGCAGGAAAAGTGTCAGATAAAAGGCCAAAAGGTTGGCTGCCTCGAATTAATGAAATGAAGCTGACGAGGCATGTAGTAGTTTTCATTTTCCTCTTTTTCTTCTTTTGTTTGTTTCTCTTGACTCACTCACTAATTGACAAGTAGATAAATGGAGACAAATGATTCTTTTACCATTAATAATTACTCCACTTGCAAGTTAATTTCCACCACCTTTTGCTTTTCAAAAAGCCAACCTTTTTCCCCTCCCACTAGTTTTCACTTCTCACAAACCTTCACTAATTTTAATTCGTGGGATATATCACTTTACAAGATTCTAGTATAAACAAACCCAAAAAAGGAAAAAGTACACTTCATCAACATACAACTCTATTATACAGTACACAATCTGTATATTTCGTAAATTAGTTAACTCAAGTTCATCAACATACACTCTAGTTTCTTCATCGGCATATCTTGTATACTAACACTGAATTCTAACATTATTTAGGATGCAAAGTTATGTGTAAAGATTTATTAAAACTGTCATCATTAAAAATAAGTATAAACCAATGATTAAAATGAATTCAATATTAGAAGATCTACCTTTAACTCTCTTTTTAAGTAATGATTTATATGCCAGAGCACTTTTGAATCTTTCTTGGTGAAGAAAAGGTAAAAACAAAGTGTAGTTCAAGACTGTACGCTGGTGGTTGTGACCGGTGGACGGCGTATTCAAAATTTAAACGTAGAAATATATATAATCCAATTTGCAATAATACTTTATTTTATAGATATATAAGTATGATTCTGAATTGTGTTTAAAAAAAAAGAGAAGAGAGAGAGATGACCTGGAAACAAATGAAGAAATGAATGAATCAGGATTGCTGGACTTGAAAGCTCTGAGAAAGGACCACATAGTACCAATGAAGGGCCAACCAAAATCACCTGGTGGCAATGATAACCTTTTCTTACTGTCACCACCCAACTTTACTATTTCATAATACCAAACATTTACACTTGAAAGTAACCATTTCATGAACCAAGATATGACACATAGAATAGTCACAATCATCATCAACCAATAACCCATTCTTAATTTTATGACTAACAGTTATAAAAAGAAGTATATTTATTTTGTTTTTCAAAGGGTGAAAGAGGAAGAGGAGGAGGTTGAGACTTGAGAGGAGAAAAGAAGGAATAATGAGAGTGAGATAATTCAAAGACACATCCCTCTCATGAGTCTTTATCTTTGGTCCAATATTCCACTATTTATAAGTCTATCATAATGGGCAAATCCTAACATTCCAAAATGACTTTTTTTAATGGGAGATCCTACATATTTTTTTATAAATATTAATTCTTTTTGCGTAAGAATTTTTTTGGTATCCCTTTATTTTAATTTTCAGCTCCGCCATTATTGATAAAATTAAAATTTTATTTATAAGTTATTTAATTCTTTTTGCATAAGATATTTTTTGCTATCCCTTTATTTTAATTTTAAGCTCCGCCATTATTGATAGGTATTAAGTTAGCGTTTGACCATTAACTTTAAATTAGATTCCATAAATATTTATTTGACTATAAAATATGACCTGACTTGATCTTTAACTAGTTTTTTTTGGGTTTTATGGACTTTTACACACAAATTTTTTTTTTTTAAATTATTTATAAGTTGTTTAATTCTTGTTGCATAAGAATTTTTTTGGTATTCCTTTATTTGAATTTAATATAACAAAAGATTCCGAAATATAAAAGGAGTAGTATAATATTTTCAATATAATTTTACTGATTTTTTTTCTTTTTTAAATTTGTTATATTATATAAATTTTTTTAACAAAATATTTGATAGTTAAAATTTTAGTTAATTATTTAGATAGAACGTCCTAAATCAACAGTGAATTCTAAATATAAAGAAATCCTAATTCAAAGTGAATCTTTTTAAACTAACTAAATAAAAGATTAGATAATAAATTAAGAAAAATTGTGAAAAGACGATTTTGTCTAAAGAAAAATATTTTAATGTCCTTCACGCTTTTAATATAGTACTAGTCATACTGTACGCGCTTTGAGCGTGACCAAAATGTGTACCTTTTTTTATAACAAACATTAGAGAGAAAAACTAATTCACTAATTTTGATAAATTATTTATTTACAAAGGTCCTATATAAATAATTAGAACTCATGGTAAATTAGAATTTTCCTTAACAATTACAGGATATTTTCTTGATTCAAATAAGGAAGAATTGAAATATATCAAATAAAAAAGATTTAAGAGTCTTTCCATGGCTAGAAGTCCTTAATTATTTTAGTACTTCTTTCCATATATTTTAAAAGTCAATATTATAAATATGATTAAATACTAATTTAAAGAAAAATGATAAAAAGACGATTTTGTCTAAAGCGAAGTTTTTTAATGAAGGGCAAAAAGTTCAAATAACATTTCTAAGGGTCTTCACGCTTTTAATAAAGTCCTTATTTTATAACTTTTTTCCATATATTTTATAAGTTAATATTATAAATATAATTAAATAATAATTTAAAGAAAAATTGTGAAAAAACAATTTTATGTAAAGCATAGTCTTTTAATGAAGGGCAAAAAGTTTAATCAACATTTCTAAGGGTCTTCACACTTTTAACATAGTATAGATAGATAGATAGATTAATATAGTATAGATAGATAGATTAAGTTAGTCTTTGACCATTGACTTTAAATTAGATTTCATAAATATTTATTTGGCAATAAAATTTGATCTGACTTGATCTTAAGCTAATTTTTTTGAGTTTTAAGGACTTGTACTCACAATTATTTTTTAAAAAAAAATTAATTTTAGCGCATATCCAAATTCAACTTTAAAAATTTAAATTTCAAAATTATGACTAAGCCGAGGTTTAAATTTTTGTTATTAAATTCACAATAATATTTGTATGTTGGTTGAAAACAACATTTAATTAATGTAGTCAATTTTTTCGATATACATTTTTACCTAATACGTAATGCATGATGCAGTTTATATATTCTTACGACCAATACGGCGCCTGATATATTACTCCTTTATATAAGTGAACAACAGGCTTCACATATATTGTGGCTTTCGAAAGAATTATCTTTTTTATTCTAATTTCTTATGGTTAGAGGGAGTTCCCTCAATATTACCAAATCAATCAAAATTATCCATATAAAAAAAGCAGACAACTTTCCGTTAATATGTTTGTTTCTTTAGTTGTTTGATTATGTTTCTTTAGTTACTTTAACTATGATTTTACAATATTACCCATAATAAGATGTTTTTTCAACTATTTCAACTATAATTTTGCTATATCTCCCCGATCAATTATTTTAGGTCATAAAAATTGTGAAATTAGGATAAAATAAATTACTTTTTAAACTGGACAAATAAAATTAAATAACCATTTTAATATCTTTCAATGATTATGCTTGTGTAAAAAATGAAGTACTTAAAAAAATATAGAGTATAAATAAATCAAAATATTTATGTATATTACTTAAAATGATGTAAAAAGTACTATAGGTCACAATAATTGTCAATTTAAAAGTTTGGTTCTTGAATTTTATCAGTACCACATAAATTGGGACAACGAAAAAAATATACATTATTTAAAATTTGTGTAAAATACAACAACTAATAATTTAATAAAAACTAGAAAAACTTTGATTGGCTCTCAAAATTTTGTATTCACAATATAAATTGGAAAAAAATAAGTAACATATATTATTTAAAATTAATATAAAATATACTATATGTTGCAATAATTAACGAATTAATTTTTTTAAATATATATAAAAAAAATAAGTAACATATATTATTTAATATCTTTCAATGATTATATTTGTGTAAAAAATGAAGTATATCAAAATATTTATGTATATTATTTAAAATGATACTATAGGTCACAATAATTGTCAATTTAAAAGTTTGGTTCTTGAATTTTATCAGTACCTATAAACTAAAAAAAAGGACAAACAAATTAAAACGAATGAAATATCATATTTTAAATTTAAATTTAATCATACGAATAAGAACGTAAAAATAATCAAACATATTTATTGGACCCAGACAATGTCTGAGCTGCCATTACTAGTTGATTCTAAATTAAAATGTACAATTAGATTTTTTGTGAATGAAACAATTTTAAAAAGGACTACTCCTTTAATGCTAAAGATATAGTTGAAAAAATTCTTATTTTAAATTTTAAGATAACATTTATTTTGGGTTAATTTCTTAAGTTAAAATAATAGAGAAGAAATATTATTTTAATTATCTTTTATATATTTGTTATGCATGATTTCTAATCAAAGAAAACGTCTGGACTTGGGATTAATTATCCAGCATCGTGTTTACATGATTAATTTTTATATAAACCTCACAAACTAATTTTATTTTTGGGGAGATATATACTCTTCTAATTTACAAAATTACGTAAGGCAATAAATTACACGCAATTATATTTTTGGATAACTTACAATAGAATAAATTTATTGTTGTTGTACATATTTGGGGGAAAAAATGTCATAAGAAAACCAAATAAAAAAGTTGTCTGGTTTGTGTTTATAACTTGACAACGATCAATGCATATTTGCAGGCGTGATGACGTGGCAAAATGTTAAAGGTGATACTACGTCCTAATTAACATTATCAAATGTGATTATTGAAAGAATCAACCAATAACAAAAATTTATGTTGTTTTATACTCCCTCCCCTCCGTCCATTTTTATTCGTGTACTGAGATGTCCAATAATACTTGTTCACTTTATGAAATCAAGAGATAATTTTACACTTATTATTAATTATAACTATTTTCCTATTATTATTTTCAAGACATTGTATTTATTATATTCAAAGGTGATTTGGTGAAAGAAACCTTATCATTTACAATTTCTTAGCCCATACGTCAAGTCAATGATGGACAATTATCTATTGTTGGACAGAAAGAGTTGATACAATGATAGTGTCTTTTTTCAATACAATAAATAACTATAGTATAGATTATCTTTAATTTGTAAATGCACTAAATTAGCATATCTGTAAAAGCTAGCAATATTATATCTAATGAGTTTATGGTGTATCATCAAAGTGATAAATTCAAATCTATCTTTAGTATTGAGGCTTTTTAAGAGTATTTTTTAAACAGGAATATTTTAAGTAGGATTTTTTTTCTTCCTTGTTCATGCACATAAGGGCAAAGGTAGGAAGGTTCATCCAACGATTTAATTTGATTTTATGTAATATTGATTTGATTGATTGATTTTTAGTTTGTGGATATATTAAATTGATATTCAAATCAATAAGATATTTATTATTATTATTATTTTGATTTATTAATTTTTTACTCTTAATTGTTTGATTTTCAATTAAACCAATAAGGAAATGTTCATACGATCACACACATATAGTGTGTTTGTGTGTAATGTTCATAAAAATAGAAATACTAGCCATAATAGAAATTCAATACAAATTTATACATAGATCACTTTTATTTAAAACATAATTGTTGGAATTATTTCTAAAGATTCATGCAATAAATCAAAAACACAACATTAATCGTCTATCTTTATCACAATTGATGGGGATAGAGAATGTAATACTAGGTTATGTCGAGAAGAGAGAAGATGTCCCAATAGAGATGGAGTGTTGTAGTTTGGTCGCCTATGACAAAAGATAATACTAAAATTTAGAAAATCGAATTGGTAAAATATTAAAGTCATTGTTATGTAATAAAGGTGTAAAATGGTAACTTTAATATAATTTTATTGGATTGTTAATTTAATCATTAACAAAAATAATAAAATCAAAAATTGAACCAATGACCTAATCAAATTTTTTTTTCAAAACCACTTAAAAATCGTTAACTCAATAACCTCACACTAGTAAATTAATAATATTTTTCTCAATTCAATTTATCGATTAAATTAATTTTTGTACCTCCCTAAGCAATAGAAGGATAAGTATTGGTATAATCATGCATTTAACATTTACTAGATCAGTTAATCAAATTCACATTATATAAACTGATAAAATACTCTTTCGTGAGCTTAACTTGAAAAGGTTGGCGAATCCAATGGTTCACCACGACTTTCGTTAGGGAAACATGCTAGATGATCTTTTGGCTAAAGAAGGAAGCATATTATATTCTACTGCTAATGAACTAACTATATCAATTTGAGATACACATCCTTATCTACGATTCAAAATATAAATAATATCAATGATATAAACACACATAAATAAAAATATAATTTGTTACGAAGTACAACATTGATACAACTGTATTCGTAAAGTAATATAAAATTATAGCGTAGCTTATGTGTCATCAGCTTAAAAGGTAAAAAGGAAGGATGTTAAAAGAACATAAGAAGTTGATGTTTGAATCACAAATAAAATAGACAATAAAATTAATATGTCTAGAAAGAAAATTTAAATTTTAACCAAATATCAGTATTTAATATCACTTGCAGCCTCAATTGCATAATTAGAACCTCATTAAGAAAATCAACATGAAAACTCTAACAAACTAAAAATGATAAGATGAAAGGTCAAATTACACGCATATTGAAGAACGTGTTAGAATTATCATTATTCTAACCATAAAAGCACGTGATATCTATATCATACTCCCTCCGTCCAACTTTACTTGACCCCTATTGACTTGTCACAGGGATTAAGAAGCAGTAAATGATAGGGGTAATTTTACCAAATCACCCTTTGAATATAATTAATACAATGTATTGAAAAATGTAATAGGGAAATAACTATAATTAATGACAAGGGTATATTAGGAATTAAGTGTAAAATTATCTCTTGATTTCATAAACTGGACAAGTATTGTTCGACATCCTAAAATAGTATAGGGGTCAAGTAAAGATGGACAGAGGGAGTAATTCATAAGCAATATAAGAAGAAGAGGTAGAATTATGTTTTAACATAAAACTCCAATAATCATGGTCAATAAATTATATACTACAAAAGAAGAAAGAGAAAAAAAATCAAAAATTCGAAAATATATTTATACACCAAAAGTCCTATGTTATATATAATTATTGTTTATTTAGAATCTCAATCATGGTATATAACAAAAAAAGAATGGGTAAAAATCCACTCCCCTCTCTACACACTCTGCACTTTTTGTTTTTGCACTCTCTGTACTTTCTCTGCACTTTTTGTCTTCTATGCACTTTCTACACTCTCTCTATTTTCTCTGCATTTTTTGTCTTCTATGCACTCACTACACTCTACACTTCATAAAATTAATCTTTTATAAATTAATATTTATTTATAAAAATTAATTTTAAAAATTATGACTACGCCAAAGTACTGAAGAGACTAGGTTAACTTTGTTTTAACAAGGGTGAGATAATTCAAAGACATATAATTCTCATGAATCTTTGTTATTAAATTCACACTAATATTTGTATGTTGGTTGAAAACAATATTTAATTAATGTAGTCAATTTTTTCAATATACATTTTTACCTAATACGTGATGCAGTTTATTATGTTCTTACGATCAACACGACGCCTGATATATATATTAGCTTTTCTTGTACTATCTATTTTTAGGATTTCTAATTTTTATAGATTTTAAGTGTATATGTATGTGTATATCTATCTCTATC
>JBCEWC010016233.1:0-13248 GCA_038996855.1 Solanum aculeatissimum | reverse complement strand
AACATCAACCAAGCCATGGCCTAGCCACTGCCTCACTTAACGAGGCAGTGAACGGGCCATTAAATGCCAAATGACCCATTAAGGGTCCCGTCAACCCACACTTAGCTTTGGGGTGGTTACAAGACACCCCAAGCTCACTGGAATATCACACGACACCCTAGACGGACCGTTCAAAGTTTAACGGTCCGTATCAATGTCCTTGGCCATTTTTCTGAGCCTATCTCCAATGGCTTCCGAAGTTTAGATAGTCTCACTGTTAGGGACATATCTCCCTCATCCGATATCCAAATTGAGTGAAACCACTTTTTTTCCAAAGGTAACTCAAATATCTTCAATTTGATATGTAGTAGCTCACATGGTGTATCTCAAATAAAAGTTATGACTATTTGAAGTTGACTGTCAAAACTGTACCTCTAGGCCACTTTCTAGTCCAATTTTCATTTGGCCACTTAAACTCAACCCGCGGCCACCAAAACTCATACATGGCTTGAAGTATATCATAGAATGCCAACCATAAGGATATTTCGAAAATTTTTGGGTTGTTACAGTGTGGTCGCTTCGCACCAATGAACAAGACTATACTAGACACGACATATTAGACTCCCTAGGATGCTTTCATACCTTGTGATTTGATACTATTTTTGTCATGACCCAGACCTAGGGCCTAGCCGTGACACGACGACTGTGACACACAAAGGCATCCCATCCAAGCCTTGTTTCATATCATAAGCATATATAAGGTAAGATAAGCATACATAGGAGAATAAGCAAGCGGATGTACATAAAACTAGAAGTAACATAGTTTCCTTAGGGGTATGCCTAGCAATGGTATCGATAACTGGGCTGTTGGACCGACACTTTCTAGAACCGGACTGGTATCGACACTAAAAGTGGAAAATCCAGCTAGAATTGGACTGGTACAAGTACTGACCTTACTGGTAGTTTGTAGGGGTCCTGTCCTAGTCTGATAAGAATCGGATCTGGACCAGACCGGTAGACCGTATTATTTTTTAATTAAATAATTGGTTGAAGTTTTAAGTTGTAAAAAATATAAGTTTAAACTGTAAAACGTTTTTTAAAGTTAGTTTTAGATTTTTTTTATATATCAACTAACTATATACTTTAAAGTTTAAATTTTCAAGTCTTTAAAGTTTTAAATTATCAAATATATAAGTTTAAACTTTAAACTTTTAAGTTTTCAAATCTTATAAGTTTAAATTTTACAGATTTTATAAGTTTAAAGTTCAAACTTTAGACTTTAGAGTTCAAAAGTGTAAATTTCAAAATTTCAAAATTTTAAAATATAAAACTTAAATTTTAAAGTTCAAAGTTTTGAATGTTTCATTTTATATTTTAAAGTTTTAAGTCTAAAGATTTGAGTAGGAAAATATATATTAAAAAAAACTTCTAGACTTATAGTAAATAAGTAAATTCAAGATAATAATTTTTGAAAAAAGGCGAATAGCCTATAATTTTATGTTACTTTAAATTGTACAAATATTAGAAAAGAACCTAATTTTTGCAGTCACCTTCTAGGAAGGGTTCTGTTTCAGTTAGGTTTTATTATAGTAATATCTTATACTACAATAAAAATCTTTTTTAAATGATTCTAACATTTCTAATGTTACATCTTCCGAAATTGATTGTTGAGCTTGTTCGTCCAAAAAATTCATGTCGTCTTCACTTGATTCCAAAAAAATATTATTTACATCAGCTTCAAATTGAGCCGACAAAGTTGGATGCCCTAAATTCCTCCACTCCACATTAATCCAGTCTCTGAATAAAACTAAAAATTTTAAACTATCTGCTTCTAGTGAATATCTTGGTCTTCTATTTGGAATCTTGCCGCACTAAAAGCGCCTTCAGAAGTCACTGATGATGCTTGAAGAGTTAACACATCATGAACCACCCGCTGAAGTTTTAGAAAAGCTTTGCTTAAGATTCTTCCACCATTTCAAAAGTTGCAGTTTCCCGTCTCCATCCTTTGTGCTTTTTGTACCCAGGCAATATATTCATCAAAATCATTTTTTCGTTAGAAGTAAGTCCAAGATAATTTTCTAACATATCATCAATGTTTTTCTCGTATCTACATCTAGATGATTCGGGTTCTTGATATTGTACTTTTTCTTCTACACTCGAATCATATAAATCATATAATTTCCTAACTTCAGTTTTAATACTACTTTAGCTATTGCCAAATTATGTAATTTGTTATCTTCATCATCTTCAATATCTAAATTTGAATATATTCTTTCTACCATTCCAGATGCACCTACTTCTTTGTATGTTGGGTTAAATAAACAAGCAGTTAAATAAATTTGACGAATTAAGAATTTTTTAAAATATTTTTAATGATTTTTTTTAACAAAATCTTTAAATTTTGGATTATTTTGAAACAGAGCAAATTTATGAGAAATAGCACAAATTTGGTAAAATAGAACAAATAGTTGAATAATTAAGACCAGAAATTTGTTTTGTAGTTAAATAAAAAACTTTTAAAAATTCAATAAGCTCTTTAACATCAACCCAATCATTTTTATCCAGTCAATAATCCATATCACCGTTATGAGTATTCCAAACCATTGTAACAGGTTTTCCCTAATCATAAACTACTTTAAGCATTTCATACAAAGAATTTTACTTAGTAGTTACAATTTTTGGAATTTTTCTAATAGGAAGATTATGTTCAATACACCAATTTCCAAATTTCTTACGCCTAGCTTTTACTTGGCATTTAAAAATAAAATGACATGCAGTTTCAACTTTTACACAATCATTTTCAAATAATGATACACCGTCTTTAACAATCAAATTATAAATATGTGCAACACATTTAATATAAAAACCATCATCATAAATAGGACTAAGAACCAGTTTTAAATAATCAACAACACGTTTGTTGTTTGAAACATTATCTAAAGTTACACTAATTATTTTTTCTAGAAATTTCATAAAATTCTAAAACATCAAGAATTGTTCACACTGTATAAGAACCGGTTTTACATAATTTACAATCTTTATAACCTAAAATTCTTTTTTGCATTACTCATTTTTCATCAATCCAATGTCTAGTAATTGTAAAATAATCATTACCATTTATACCACGACCTATATCAGAAGTAATTGCTAATTTACAAGTATTATATGCAAATAAACAACAAAGATACTGTACATGTTCACCTTGGTAATCAAAAATGACTTTTTTAATTGTATTTCTAGAAAAACCAGTAAATGATGGATTATAAATAATTTGAATATATTGAATAAATGCCAGATTTTCAGACAAACTAAATGGCAAACCAGTAACAACAATCATTTTTGCAATTTCTAGGTCCTGTTGTCTATTATAAGGACAATGTGTACTACGATCGAAAATATTTGAAGGGTTTAACTGCGATTGAATCATGGTTAAACCTTCTACTCCTGCAGATGGACCGGGAAGGAGAGTTTCAAATTTTTTTGCATCCACTATAGCTTGAGCATGAATAAAATTCAAGTTTACAACAATGCATCAAATGAATTTTTAAATGATTTATCCCACCCTCCTTTCCCAAAGTTTTATGGTTTAAAAAATCTTTACATTTATTACAAATTATTTTAGTTTTATCTTCATTTTTTATAAAAAATTGCCAAACAACCAATATTTTTTGCACGTTTCATCTTGGGCTTAGTCCATGAAGGATGTACGGGGGGAACGAGAGCGGAGCAAGGGGACTAGTAACAGTATTTGGTGGTTGTGTTTCATCATCATTAAAAAATATCATCATCTTCATTAATTTCATTATCATCTTCATCTAACGACTCATTAAAATTACCAAATCTTCACTTTAGAAATTCATGATCTAACTCGGTATTAGTATCAATATTAAAATAAGTATTATCAACATGTTTAAAATCTTTTGTATTAATTCTTAGTGGCGGTTGTCTTGATTTAAATTTTGAAGAACTACCAACTAATTTATTTTTATCAGTTAATGTGTTAACAATTCTACCAGAAAAAAGTATTTTTTTCCTTTTCTACTAGAATCCATATTAAACTAAAATTATACAAGTAATAAAATTAATGATTATATGAAATTATGAATACAAAAAAATAAATAATTCAACTAACAAAGAATAAAAAATAGTAAGATAAAATTTGTAAGTTGGAATGAAAGTACCGAACGTCTGCATAAAAGCAGATGTCGAAGCCGAAGTTGATGAAGCTTGAATATGCTCCAAATTGATCCACCAAAATTTGCTTCAAATTAGTCCACCAAAATTAGCAAATTAATTAACTAAATAAAATTAAGAATTTACTAATTGAGATTTGAGAGTAAATAATAAATATAAATAATTAATTTGAAAGTACAGAGAATTGAGAGAGTTGAGTGAGATTGTGAGAATTTGTATTAAAAAAATATGAAAGGGGATAGGGGTATTTATAGATGGAATTTTGGGAGGTAAATGTGAAAAAAATTCAGAATTAAAAAAATTTAGGAAACTAGCCGTTGAAATGCCTAGTTTGTTAATGAAGCAAAATCTGCTGCTGGAATTTCCAACGTCCAATTAAGTCGTTGGGGTGGGCCCTGCCCTCAACAACCAATTAAGTAATTTAAAGAAAATTGATTTGACCGGTAAGATTGGACCAATATCGATAATTCAGGACCAGTACTTACCGGTAAAATTATCCCCTCCTATCCAATTATCCCTACCGGCTATCCCTATACCATTACTTACCAGGATTATACCAGACTAGCACCGAATCTGGTAATGAACCGGGACAAATCGAAACCGATAAGTCCCGACTCCATTGACACCCTTACTTAGGGGAATATACATCAATCCATAGTGTCCAAAAAATGTCTCTACATCATAAGATCTTGGTGGAATCTAGAACATAGCTTACTAGTTCACCCTCAAGATATATATCAAAACAAAATAATATATTCTTAACATATAGAAACATCATATATGGGTGTGTTCCTGAAGCATGGGAACTCACCAACAATTTTCAATCTCAACTCTCAAGCTAGCCACGAAATGGAATAGTAACCTCATCCTCCGTCCCTACATGGTTAGATCATGTAGGCAAAGAAAGTATGTGTTAGTACGTGGAATGTACTAAGCATGTAGGTATGCCATGAATTAAAAGGACATCACAATAATATCAATATGTGTTACCATAATCAATAGGATAAGGACACAATATGTGTGGGTAATGTAAGTTAAAAATCATGAGAAGAAGCATCATCAAATTCATTCATTAAACTTAACATACATATGTAGGAATAAGACCATAACTGAAATATAAGACTATACAAACTATTACATGGAATCTTGATGTTCCCTCTACACCAAGCGAAAGAGGAGTCTAGTTTGCCAAGGTAGACTTGATCCTAACCCTATAAGATCTATCCTACCACGATGAGAACCCATCATTTGACCCCACCCTTTAGGCTCCATCCTAGCACGGTGAATGTCCATTAAAAACTACATAGATCCATTAGCACACCTTTAAGACATGAAAATATGTACATCATTCCTATGGTGGCACATAATTATGGGACTATAGAATCTACCAAAGCCCTCTCGTGCTAAGTCATATCCCATGGAATACATAAAACATGCATATACATAACTTTCAACATAATTCATACTTCATTAAAAGTATACTTTCATGGTTCATAAAATAGTCATCATAACCTTTCATGAAAAATATCTCGTGTCATAAAAATAGTCCATCCACTTTGCTTTTTCATCAAGATGTGGGTAGACTTTCCCACATTAACATCATCATCGTAAAAATTAGGGTTTTCATCACCCTCTTCATCATAGCATCATCATAAAACATGCTTTTACATACTTGAGATTATAATTATGAAAATTCATAGCATGAGCATAACAGACTAGGGCTAAGTATAGGTCCATAGACAATTGAGTCAAATCATGTAATTAGGTGAGATTCATAGAGGAAAACATGCATTTAAAATCAATTTAGATCATTAGAAAAGGAGCCTACATCAAATCATTAATCCCTAATCATGCATACTTGAAGTCACATACTTTTGCTTGAAAATCATGTAAATCATATAATTCTCCATAATTGATACATAAATAGACATAATCATCATATATGAATCATAATTCATGCATTTGGAATCATAGCATAAGAGCCCATAGGAAATCACTGTGAAACTTTGATAAAAAGTAGTTTTGGATTGGTCTTCATGGATGAAACTAATCTATGAATAAAGCCCTACATACTTCAAGTAAGAATCCTTAGAATTGAAGATGAAAATCTGGAAAAATTTTGGCCTTCAAGATCTAGCTATAATGGAACCCTTGTTCTAGAGAGAGAATTTTTTGGAAACTCTTGAAAGAATTTTGAGGATTAAAGACTTTGAATGATTTAGGAATGGGACTTCTAAAGGCTAGGTCGGTTATGGTAGTTAGGAGAGCAAAAATAACATAGTTTACGGATCAGACAAATTGGAATTTTCAATAACACCCTTTATTGAAAACAACTAGAGCCATCCACCAGACCCTATCTACATGTCGTGGTTCGACCTACGAACCGTGACTTAGCTCATAGAAACATGTGCCACAAAATTTGAGCTACTGGAATTTGCAAAGTTTAATCCACTAACATACAGGACGACCCATCAAACCATCTGTGGATCATAAGTTGTCTCGTAGTGTGTTTCCATACTTAGGAAAATTTTGGCCCTTCAGGACTTTTTTTACGACACCTTTTCACAGGTCATAGTTCAATCTATGGTCCATCCTGTTAATTTGTAAAGAAACTTTCAAAGATTCTTTAATTTCCTATTTCACTGGACTCAGTCCATGAACCCACCTATGACCCGTGTTTGCTTCCACGAATCATAGACTGGCTCGTAGGACCAAACCAACACCAAAATCCTTATCTTCCAGTTTTCCAAGCCCATAAACATGAGAGATGTTACAATAAATATGTTGTATTTTATGGACTGGGTTGACATATTTTTGGTCTTTAATTCGACTATGAAAAATGTAAATAGTAGGAAATTTATTGGATTGAGTTGTTGAATTTGTGTTATATGTGTTGTATGATTTGGATTGCTGGGAAAAATAGTAAAAGTCCATAAATTGGTTGAAATTTGAATTAGGATTTTCATGAACTGAAATTTAAAAATTACAAAGGCCTTATATGGCCCGTAGTTCAATCTACAGACCGTAATTACCCTATGTAATAGGAGTTTCAGAAACTTGGAAATTTTGAAGTCAACAGGATGAACCTTCTTATGACCCATAGTTTGATCTACAAGCCATAAATAGCGCTCTTAGTTTGGAATTCTGCAGGCACTTTAAGGACCCTGAAACCATGACCCTATTCTACGACCTGTAGTCCTATCTATGAGTCAATAATGGGAGATGTAGTTACAGTTCCAGTACTTATTTTTACTATTATCCTATTCTACGACTGCCTTTTATGGACTGTAGTTTCATCTATGGACCATAAATAACCTTTCATACTTTCCTTGATAGCTAAAGTTTTTTAAAATTTCTGATTTTGTCTTCATTATTTCGACTCACTAGTGTTAATGTGCAGGTACAATGGCCCCAAAAGTTGACGCGGCTAGACGAGCTGAGGCCAGGACACTGACATAGAGATCTCGAAATGCCCACAGAGTTAGAGCATAGTGTGTCAGTAGAGGAGCTCGATGTCCACCCAGATAAGGGCATCAAACCACTATAGACACGGGTTCAGTCTCATCAGCTAGTCCTGACACAGGCCCCGATAACTACAACACCACTTCTCTAATTTGATAAGGAAGGGCCCACGAGGAGCGCGAGCATATAGTTCTCTAATTCAGATGGGGATTCCAAGTAAGGCTCAAAAGATTGATCTCGTCCAGGGTCAAAGGAAGGGTCAGAGTCAGAGGGCAGCTCTGACAGGTCAATTATAGTCTTAGTTCATGTTATGGGACAACCCCACTGTTGGTGTGTCGAGGGCATGTGCGAGATATAATATCAGGATATCAAGAAAGACGACCGGGGTCGGAGCATGAGGACTTTCATCAAGGATCCCTGAATATTGACTTTTAGGCTAGACGTTGTCCCTACCATCCAAGATTTATTTTCTTGGTACCACTTAGATTTGATGGTCACACCTTTAGGGAAATATTCCCTGGCCTTGGCTCATGAGTTGTATGCTTCGTACACCACTACCATCATTAAGGGCATCCCAAAGATGTTCAAACCACTAGCCCAGACACCTCTCACTCGAACTTTGGTACAAGATGTACTAGTTGATCTTTAGTAGACCATAGTCCCATATTTTCTATTCGGGCCAGACTTTCATCTATCAATCTCCACTGATGAGCTTGATTACAGCTGAGTTCATACACTATATAAACAAATAGTTGAAGCGTATGATAGAATGCGGAAAAATGAATTGATTGACTATTGAGTGAAAGCCCATAAATAGACGACTATGGGTAGTTCAGGTGCGCTTAAAGTCAACTATTATTAGAAGGCATGCTGATCTTGCCACCAACAAACATTTGACTTTGACTGTGAAAAGCTCCAAATACGCACACAGTAGTTTAGAGAAGAAGGAGTGAAAGTCACTTGACTGTAAGGAAAGGAGCTCTAAGTTGGAATTCAATAGTGACAGAAATTTTCATCTGTGCTCCAAAACTACTGGTGTTAGCACCCTGCAAAGAGGTGGAACCAACCAAGACTGAACGCTAGCCCTATTTTGTAGACGGGTTGGGACCGACCTTCTATCCTGGTCAACTATTTATAGTAAGCAGTGGAAGAGGGTGTATGTTTGATTGCTCAAGTTGCCCTTTCATGGTTAAATGTGAAATAGAATTTCTTTTGTTTAGCAATAATCTTATAAGAATGATGCTTCCCCTGTGCCTTATCAATAATAAATAAGAAAGACCGAGCTAAAGGTAATGACTTTTTGCTCACCCAGTTAAAGGCATAATAGGTAAAAAGGCTATTGGTTGCTGCTACGCACCTTACCTCGGGTAGGTTGAAAAAGCTCCTAACAAGAATAGTTTTCTTTTCTCTAGCGACCTTCCACGCCAAGGAGGGTTGAAGAGATCGGTCCAATAGCCTTTCAAGAGATACGTAGCATTCTTTATAGCTCTTACAAAAGCTCCTAAAGAGAATGAGGTCTTTGCTGCTTGACTGCGTGAACCAGGTCCAGGTCTTGCTTTTAGCATTCCTACTGTTGACGTCCTATTAAGTTAGCTAGTTAAGGGTGAAAGGGATTTAGGAATGAATAGCAGGAAAAGTCCTTGCTAGGAATTTCGGGTAACTTTTTGTATTCCTTAAGGTTACAGCTAAAGCTTACTTCCTACGGCATCCCCTTGGACCTTAGCCTCTTTAGGGTTGGTTTTAGTGGCGGGCTCTTGGGTCGTTCGGACCCATATTTGGTAAAAGTAGTAGCCTAGTTCTCCCCACACCCCCTTATCATGTGTGTCTAAGGGAGAAGTTTATGATAGCATTTTTGCGCTCGCCTTATGGTTCTTAATCCTCTTTCACTGAGAAGCCTTTTAAAAGGATTTTTTCTTGTATCGGAACAAGGCCCACTATACTAGATTTAGCAAATTCGAGTGCGGATGGGGATTCCCCAATAGATTCAACAAATTCAAATTTGAATACCCCTGCACATAAACATATAGATAGGGATTCCGATTTAGATGCGGTGTCAAAGACTCATTTGAGTGATTCATAAACCCTCATCGGGATAAATAAGCAAGGGTTTCATCCTCTGCTTATGCGAATGCTACTTTGAGAAATGCTGCTTCAAGATAAACTAGATATGTTATGAGAGAAACTAAATATTTTCCTATGGCTTAGACCCTTTCACTCGAGAACTCAAATGGGGGGAAAGAATTCTTCAACATAGTCACAAGAAGGTGGTGTACGACCATTAGATCCCTAGAAAGAGGAATAACTAAAAAGAGAGGGGTATAAAAGAAAGAAAGGAATGTCTTCGATATAACTCTTGTTCCCTGTAGGTTTATAGCATGCTAGGCTATGTAAGAAAGGTATTATATCTTTCTCATTTTGTTATTTGGCTTAATAGAATTTTTTAGAATCCTCTACTAACTTCCTCTTTCCATAGATATGAAGACTATAAAACGTCGATCAGAGAGCAAGGTTGTTCTAAGATATAGAAGTAGTTAAGGGCTTGACTAAGTAGTAGATATGGGATTGAGGGGCGCAGGAGTAGGTTTGTACTCTAGAGGTAATGCTATACTCCATTCTTCCTCCCGGCTTTCTTTTTATTCTCACTCTCATCCAACTGATGAATGCAATTGGAGTAGAATCGCTTTCCCTTACTAGGTTTAGGAATCCATAATTCTTCAAGAAGATGAGATTAACCCAGATCAAAAGAAAGCTTCTTATCGAGAGACAGATTACAGCAAAAATGACTCATGAGGATAGCTGGAAGGAAGGAACATTCTTTTGTGGCTTACCCGTTCTATAAGAGAATGGTTCAACTGGTTAGGCGGTCTGGCGCATTATTCACTGCGCTTTATTTAAAGCAGTGTGAGTCATCCGGGGTGATACAAAAGAACCATACCCTGTTGACAGTGTCCCTGTCCCTTAATCATCAGGCTACCCTCGGATTCTTCCCTCCAGATGTGTTTGAGGTGGGCGGGAAGGATAGAGCCCAACTTATTATATACGGATACGGATATTCCTTGTCATTCTAATCTTGATATAGTTCCAACAGACCTATTCTTTGACTCTCCTATAGTGTATAGTATATTTTTTCCATCTTCCTACTAGGATAGATATTCTAACAACAAACTACCTAGCTTAGCTAGTTGGTATCTCCACATCGTGAACTGCATCAGAAAAGGCATCCGATCTCTCTTTTATGGGCTCTTTCCCTCGTATCTGACCTATCCGAGTTAGCCCTCCCAAGAGGACAAAGAGGTGGATCATCTGATCTTGAAATAGGTCATCCCGACTATCCCGATCTTTTATCTGTTCATTTCGTCAGGTATCTGAATCATACGATTCTGAGGATTCTGCTTTTCATATTCATTCTACAGGACCAAAATGAGGTCTTTCCTCGCTAGTTGGAATAAAAACCTCAACAGCAGCCTTCATTGAACCCCTTCTTCCTATCCTTGCTACCTATGAAACAAGTCCCTCTTTCATTCACTAAAGAAGATGCAACTGATAGATGGATGAATATACATTTGATGGCCAGTTCTATGAATCAAAATCTCGAGTTGGAGGCATTGCTAGGAAAAATTCAATTGATTCGGTTTTCTCGAAATCAACGAGTGGACTTGAAATCATAGATCCATTTTTTGATCCACGCGACTCAAACAAGAATCTTATATCTTACCCACCCAATGTTGTTCTGATTGAATTTCAAAGATCTCGCTCGCTACCAAAGCGCATTTTGTGAAGTGTTCTCCTATCCCTGTCACCTGAGATAAAGTCAACTGGAAATCGTGATCGGAGTCGTGGTTTGAAGATGATGATTTGAAGATTCATTCGCAGAGATGGGTGTCTTGGTTGTCGATACTGAGGTTGAATGAATCATTCCACCTGCCAATAGCAAAAGTGGAGTTTGGCATAGGTTAAAGGGGAAAGCAAGGAGGAATTCCACTTTGGAAAGGAAAAGGGTAGTTCTAAACGAAGGACCCTGGGGCAAGCTTCCCGGTGTCCATGTGTCAAGTCCCGAGGGATTGTGTCCACCGAAAGCTTCCTTTTTTCTTTTTAGTCTTTCCTTGCAATGAACCGAAAGGTAAGAGGCAGGGCTCAGTCTCAAGGTTGAATTTAAAGTCACTAGTCAGTCCAACTGTACGAGTGAAAGGCAAAAGTAAAGATTACGTGCAACCAGGTGTAACGTGTCAAAGGTCACCGAGTCATCGTAAAGGGGAATAGGTTGTTTTTCACATCCAATAACTGAAAGAGTTTTCGGAGAAGGGTTGAGTTGTGTAATAGCAGATTCGTAGGTCAATAAATCATTGGATTTGAAATCAAACTCTCTACCTTGGGCGAATAGGAATTGAGACTTTCAATGGTCCGCTCTTCACTCCTCGTGATCGAAGCTGACCTCAGAAGTTGGGTATTCCTTCTTAAGAGGACACTAACCCTCCCGATCTTGCTAGTCGGGGGCTCAGTCTTTCAAGATTCAATCTTTCCCCTTCCGGTCCTAGGGAATCGTTCTTATAGTAGGAGGTTGACTATGTCCCCAACTTCTCTTTATTAAGAAAGTAAGTTATCTACTATAATTAGATGTTGATCATAAAAACAGAAGCTTGTAATATAGCTAGACCAAATTCCATAAATGGATTCCGGTAATAACATTATGAAACTGAACCCATATGGCAGAAAGTAGAAGCGGCGGGTACGTCTGTTCGGGTTCTTTCATGTCCAATAATCTTCAAACAAAAGGAGATTCAGGTATCAGAGTTGAGTGGACAGGCGACGGGAGGATGGGGGGAAGAGTAAAGATAAGACGAAAGCAAGAGTTCCGGCATCTTACTTTACTAGTTTCATTTCCATATGATAGTCACCCCTTTCTCGGTAAAGCAGAGTGAGCAGCTTCTTTCTTTGCTACTGCTGCCATACCACAAAGAAGTCCAATAGCTGCGCTTACTTCTTCCTTCAACCCTGAAAAGAGCATATGCATCCCGGGATTCTCTCCATCTCAGAAGTGGATTCCCCTGCAAGGGTACTTGAGTACGACTACGGCTATGAAAATCTTATTGAAAGAGGAGGAAAGAGCATAAACTTGACTCTAAAAGTTTTAGTTGCCTCCCTCTCTCCGCCCTATAACTGAAAAAAAAGAGCATGGCCAAAAGCCAACCTTCTTTTTTTATTTGTTTGACAAGGGAAGACCTTAAGTACTGAATTAATGAAATTACACCTATATCGTGAAAAAGAGTTGCTCTAGCTTTAACGCGCACCCTTTCTCCTATGAGGAAAGTTACTCTTTTCGATTCATGTCTGGCCCTTCCTAGGTCTGGATCACAGTATATCGGCGACTTTGTCCTTAAATTCATTCTATTTCATATCCACCGATCCGTGAAAGAGACCAAGGAAGAGTAAGATAGATTTAGGGTCGGCAGGCGGGTCTAGAATAGATTCCCCAACGGGTCTTGACTTTTCAACAACAGAGGCGAAAACTTACTCTTTCAAGTCAAAGTCAAAGTCAGGTAGACTAAGATGGAGTTTATTTTACAGTTGTTCCAGGGATATGGGTATAGAGTGAATTCTATTCACTCTTTATGA
>JBCEWC010016232.1:0-13249 GCA_038996855.1 Solanum aculeatissimum | reverse complement strand
AAGGTGCTTACGCTATAAATTGGTTTAAATTATTATAAATTTATTATTCAGTTATGATTAATATGTCGCGTATTAAACTCTTTATATTTTACAAGTATTACGTAAACCTAGAATTTACGGTAGTGGCATCGTCTCACGAGGGTTGTCACAAACATGAAGGCATACATGAACCAATAAATCAATTCAAAGTGATTTGGGAGGAACCCACTTGATTATGCGAGTATTTCATCAACTAAGAATGAAAGCAAGAGAAATAATCAAAACCCATAAAAAAATTAACAAGCAAACTCAATTATATCTACAAATTAGGCATTCAAGAACAAGGAGAGTATGAGCGAGTGAAAGATTTTACAATAGAAGCCCACACCATTCAATCCACTCAAGAATTTGTAGAGAACTTGCTCTAAATCCTCACCCTAAGCTAAAATCTACACTAATGTGTGGATTCTCTCTTTAAATTCATATACAAAGTATCAGTATATCTAGAACAAGGGTTGGGTGTGCGTGTATATGTGAATTGGGGCTAAAAATGGAAAAATCCTATAACTACCCTGACATTGGTTTCCGAAGTACTTCACGTTTGCGGAGCTTTGACCGTGTTCACAGAGGTTAACCTAAGGTTTCCAATCTATAATTGATCCTGATAATTCCACAATCGTGGACATTAGTCGCCTTTTTCTCTGCCTATGTGCTAGTACTTGCCCCTTTATGCTCCACTGCTCCGTGATTGCAGACCAAAGGCCGCTTTACGGAGTGTAAATGTTGCCAGGTACCATTTTATGTAGTTTCAACTCCTTTTGGCTTCTAATTAGTTCCATCTACAATTCTTTCTAGCAGATCCAAATCTAAACCATATGTACCTGAAACATACACCATTCAAAGCATAATTAGCCTCAAGTTATGAATTGAACAACCTAAAATCATAAGAAACTTGGAAGAAATGATTGCAAGTTAAACACCTATCAACACCCCCAACTTAAGAGTTTGCTTGTCCTCAAGCAAAACAAACCAAACTCAAGAGGCTAGCAATTTAAGCACACAATCCCAACTCACATACACAACTAGATCATGGCCATGAGAAAGGTTGGTACTAACAATTAGCACAAGTATGTGAATGTCTATTAAGAAACTCCCTCACAATTAAAACTCATTTTTCTCAATTCAAAACCAATTTCTAAGGATGCTCAAGTGATAAGACAACTTCTCAAGAAATGACTCAAATTCCTAGTCAATCTAACAAGTTCCTCTTGACTGAATCTTGAAAAAGAATCAATATCACCAATCCATGTCAATTTGCATGTGCTCACATAAAGAAATATAGTCCCCAAAACACACAAGTATATACAATGACAAGGGACAAGGACTCAAAAACTCACACTTAACAAAAAAACATTTTGTGCACACAAATGCCACACCATATACTTGCCTCTATTTTCAATTAACATTGGCTCAATTTCATTTGGTTGGAAATCTCAAATGGCTTTTGGGCCTTGTAAGGTAGGCTTAGGGGTAGGGTAGGATACAATTTTGGGAAATAGTGACTAACCCTTCTTAAACTCTACACAACATTCATTTCTTTTCAACTTTCACTCTTTTCTTCAAATTTCACACCAATGCATCTTTCAATCTTTCTTTTAAACTTAGGTGCCCCACTTGCAACCATTTTCAACATTTTGGAGGATTCTTTTCATTCAAGTACTTTTTATTCATTTTGTTTTCACTTTGAAAGCACTCATTTTCTTTTATTTTCATTCCTCCATTTATGTTTTCTTTTGACAAGCCTCTAAGTGGTAGTCACCCCTATTTTTGATCAACCATCACCCCAACTTAGGCTTAAAGCCTCAATCACTACAACTTAAGCTCCAGGAGGATAAGGGTTCAAAAGAGGGATATCTTTTCAAAAAAGTTCAAGGCTTGTAATTTTGGTTGCCAAGGATAAGGGTTCAAAAAAGGGATATCTTTTCAAAAAGGTTCAAGGCATGTAATTTTGGTTTCCAATAGAAAGGTTTAGGCTAAAAAAGAGCCACTAGGAATAAAATCAATGCATTTGGTGGCATTTTAGGCTAAGTGGACTCATTTCAAACCAAAGAATGCCTAAGATAATTTTTTCAACAAAAATCTATCAAGACCAACACTTCAAGATTAACAAGGCAAGTTCTAGGTGACACAAGTGCACTCAAGGAAAAAACCAAAAACTCACAACACACATGACATGAAAATCAATCCGGAAAAGGTCAATATCACTCTCAAGTCAAGCACAAGGGACTTATTTTTCAAAATATATTCATTTAGCAAGTAAGAGTCACAAAAAGAGTCAAAGTGTTGTCTCAAATTCATCCCAAAATCATTTAAGATAAAACAAATAGAAGGGGAATGCCATTTTCAATATCCACAACACTTAACTAAATATGCTAGCACCTAACAAGTCATAGACCCAATGTATAGCTCCAACGAGAGTCAATGGGTACTCAGACTTCACCAAAAACCATATTCTACACACAAACTAACATACCCAATCAACGATTTACCCTTAAGAATGTCATAACTCCATCCATCATAGGGAACCGTCGATTACACACCCTATATAAAAAGAAAAATAAGAAGCTACCAAGTCTACTAAAACAACTAAACCCAAACACAATATATAAAAGCTCGACAAGGGCATTTCTTCCCCAAAGTTACTCTTCGAGGTGTTAGCATATGATTTAGCTATTGTGGTGTGGTTGGCTTCATTTAGTTCCTCAATAAGGCACATCCAACTTGAAGCTTTAGTCTTCTTCTCGTATCTCCAGAAGGAATTAATTCTCATGAAGTATGTTGTTGGGGTCCATTCGCAACCAATTAGACCTACAATCAAAACTATATGACAAAAACATCTTAAATAATGCATTAGGAAACATTTAGATCAAGAGAGTCAAATATAAAGAGCCCAGATCACATAGTGAAGAGATGCTATTTTTGGTGTAGTGACTACTTATACTTCGCGTTTGCGTCTAAAGAGGCGCGTTCTCAAAGTTCAAAGAATTTTAGGCTTATGAGTTTATGGAGAGTACTTCATGTTCGCAAAGAGTATAGAACTTCAAGAACTCCATATTTGCAGACTAGTGTCCACATTCGCAGACTAGTGTCCGCGTCACGGGGGCCAAGTATCACCAACAATAATTTCCAAAACTCCAGAGGAATTTCGTCAAACACATTATATTCACCCATTCATAGTATCGTTTTGACAGAATATCACCCCTATATCTATCCCCAACAACATATAATCTCTACCTAAGCAACAATCAACAATTCAACATAAAAGTCTGTTTCATTTTTTCAGCAATTAAGCTTAGAAATCATTTCTTAAAATGCACAAAGGTGCGGCACCACAATAACAAAAATATGCCCTAAAACATAAATATGGACAAGAATATCTTGGTTTTAAAATTTCACAACCATGAGAGAATTCTAGCTAAGAAGTATTACCAGTGTCATGACATTTCATGGTTACACATACTGCCATTAATGAATGAGAATAGAGATAAAGTGCAGTGACATACCTTTGAGCAGATGACACAAAGGATGAAGAAAAGAGAACCTTGAACTGTTCTTAAATATGTGTGAGGTCAAAATTATTGAAGATTTGGTTACCTCACACTTGATTTGATTCCCTTTCTCATGTTTTTTTTGAAAGTATAAGATAAAGTCACAAGTGACTTGTCTTTTCACTTTCTATGCCCAATCAGACTACTCTGCCTTCACAGACAATTAGGTGTAGTCACGCCATATCACTGAGTGTGCACACTCTATGTTTGCGGACACGAGACCGCCTTCACATAACTTCACTGAGTGCCAAACTTAGGCCAAGTTTTTGCAACTTTGGGCAGTCCCAGGCATATTTTGACAGTCCGCCCAAGTGTGATGGGCGATGCTTGGGCCCCAAAGTGCAGTCAAAATGGTCCAGATGTATCCTTTTGCCATTTTAGATATTTTGCCACCCATTTCTTCAACTCCAATCAACTTGCCACATCCAAACCTATGAAAGCCACTACCAAAGACTTGAAACTTGTGAGGGTTACCTAAAATAAAAAATTAAAATTAAGAAGCTACTATAAAAAAAATGCAAGAATTTATTCAAGAAATAAAAACATGAACAAAGTTGATTCACCACCCTTTTTGTGTTTTCACTTCGAGGCGATGAGTCTTCTCCCCAACTCTAAGATAATTTTCCATTTAAGCTCATGGGAATGATGATGAGAGACTATCAATATTTTCCACCGGTCTGTCCATTTTGGGACTTGAATTGTCCACCCAACTTGACATCAAATTTACTTTTTGGTTCTTTAGGTAGAAATGGGAGTGTCACGAGGTCATCTTCTAATTGAACTTCACATTTTTGACCTCCAAGTAAAAACACTCCTAACCTTGAATGAACTAAAGTTGCCATTTAAGATCTCCAAGGTTTTTTCTTGCAACTTTAGTATCATCTCCTCAAGCTTGGCCTCTTGGATGATTATTGACCTTGATGACATGCATTGGATTAATATCTATTCCACATCAAGCACCACTCCTTCTTCTTAAGACTCCAATTCATGGTTGATCACCATTGAATCATTAGCCTCACTTGCCACATTCCATATCTTCAAGTCGACTTTCAAAACATCAACTTGCCATTCCAAATGGTCCAACTCATAGCCTCTAGCAACAAGCAAGCTTTTGAGATCATCCCTCATGTTGAGAAATTGGTGTCTTTGGGCCACATTTTTTGCAAGTCTTAAACTTAAGCTGTGAGCCAATCTTGACTCACAACACTCTTGTCCCTATTCATACTTTTATCACCATTTTTCTCACCACGAAGTGCAATACTCCGAAGGATAGAGAAAAAAGGCTTATATTCATCAACCAAGTGTTCATCACAATTAGCCATTTGACAAAAGCAAAAATAAAGAAACAAAAAGAAGTACTCACTAACCAAATTAAAAAGAGTAAACTACAAGTAGTAATTCAAGTTAATACACCTATTTATTCCCCGACAACGGCGCCATTTTGATGTTTCTCAACCCGGCTACTCAAAGGAAGCAGGGGTGGTGGTCATCAACACAATAACCAACATTAGAGGTCAGGGTTGAATTGCACAGGGAATAATGTGTCGGCGATTGAGTAGAGCAAGATCTTGATTCCATAAGCAAATACCAAGAAAGAATTCTAACTAAATGGGGGAACACTAAGCTAACAACTACTCCTAATAAGAAAATGAAAATGGGGAAGGGATTGATCAAGCAAGGGAGTAAAGATAAGGAGTACACGAATTAACTCTCTATGTTGCGTATAATCACCTTTCAGCTAGGATGATGGTGATGTTTCACAAGAGCCCACTACGGTCTCCAATGCGATCCACTCAAAGACATGCTTAGATTGAGTACCTCAAAGTAAAAGACCCAAGACCTTAGAAATTGAGTCCCTTCTCGGGCTCCTAGCATATAAACCTATGACTATCATGCAACCTTCCACTTCAACTACTCTTGCTAAAGTTATAATTGAAGATCTACACTAGATTCAAGTTTACAACCTCAAATCATAAGTTATACATGAAGGCATATATGAACATATAAATAAATTCAAAATGATTTGGGAGGAACCCACTTGATTTTGTAGGTAAATCATCAACTAAGCATGAAAGCAAGAGAAATACTCAAGACCCATAAACAAATTAACATTCAAGCTCAATTAAATCTAAAAATTAGGCATTTAAGAAAAAATAGAGTAAGGATGAGTGAATGATTTTATAATAGAAGCTCACACTCTTCAATCTACTCAACAATTTGTAGAGAACTTTCTCTAAATCCTCGCCTTAAGCTAAAATCTACACTAAGGTATGCATTCTCTCTTCAAATTTATATATAAAATATCAATGTATCTAGAACAAGGGATAGGAGTGCGTGTATATGTGAATTAGGGCTAAAAATGGTAAAATCCCATAATTGCCTTGACGCTGGTCACGAAAGTACTCTGCGTTCGTGGAGCTTTGACCGCATTCATAGAGCTTTGACCATGTTCGTAGTGGTCAACCTATGTTTGCCAATCCACAATCGTGCCTGAGCATTCTGTGATCGAAGCTGTTGGTCACCTTTCTCTCCTCCTACGCACTAGTGCTTGGCACGTTTGCACCCTTTTGTTCTCTACTACTGCACGATCGTAGACCTGAAGGCCGCATTTGCAGAGTGTAAATGTTGGCTGGTACCATTTTATGCAGTTTTAGCTCCTTTTGTCTTCTAATCAGTGCCATCTTTGATTCTTTCTAGCAGAGCCAAATATAAACCATATGTACTTGAAACATAAACCATTCAAAGCATAATTAGCCTCAAGTTATGAATTGAATAACACAAAATAATAGGAAAGAGCAAGAAATGAGTGTGAATTACATACTCATCACTAACCCTGCTGACCTTCCTTGGAGGCCTATCACTTGGCACTCAAAACCCTAATCGGGAACCACTAAAATCTCCCCTCACACCTAACCTTCTTGTCGCTACCCTCATGGGCATCACGACTAATTTGCTCTAGAGAATGAGCATGGTTAACTATATCTATAATGGACCAACCTAATATCACCAATACATGTGTGCCCATCCACAACTATGCCCTTAATCCTTGTACAAAGTAACAAATCCACTCCTCCTTAATAGGCAAAATAGTTGTAGCATATCGAGAGAGATCATGGAATCTAACCTCATACTATGACACAGTTATATGCCTCTGCTCCAGTCACACAAACTAATCTCGACATTTGTCCCAGAAACTCCTAGGTACAAATCTATTCATAAAGGCCTATGTAAACTCTGTTCAAGTCACTGGTACATTATCTGTTGGTTTGTTGTCTCTGTAAGTTTGCCACTATTTTCTAGCGATCCTATCTAGCTGATAAGCAACAAAAACAAACCTCAAGACTCCAATAATATCAATACTTGGAACTTCTCTATACATACTGTTAGGAACTCTTACGCGTCCTCTCCTATAGCTCTTGAAAATCTCGACAAGTTCAACCTCAGAAAGTACCCAAGTAACTGTTGGTCCTAAAAATGTAAGACTCTCTCTGGTTATGCCGAAACCTCTAGAGTGATAGTTTCTGCTACTGCCTAGAATGGAGAAGTTGGAGCTAACGTCGAACCCTACTGTAGGGCTCTAAGCATTGCTATGAACTATCCAAAGGTCACCTGTACCTCTGGTGCAACTGCAAAGGTGGCTGAGGGAGCTGGTGCCTCTGGTTGTGGTGGAGTTGGGAGACTCAGTCTCTTCTCGGTGGGATTCAGAGGAAGCTCCCTATCTGGGACTGATGGTGCAGCCCAACCCCAACCATGAGTCTATCCTCCATGGGCCATATCTGCGAAAAATGAATGAAGTTAAAAACTCTAAAATCAAAGGACCATTGACAATATTGCTAAATGAATCAACAACATAGGAAGTTTCCTTAACATCTTATAGCCTCCTAGAGATAAACCATGGACGTCTTTGGACCCATCTTGTATCTACCCGACCTGCCCTAGTCATCACACCGCGAATGAGACACCCGAGAGCACCTCATCAAAGCTATCTTAAATATCATAAGCATTCATAGGTATTAAGAATAAAAAATCCAAACGTAAAATGGGGAAGGGTCTATGGGCCTTTTTAAGACAATGAAGCAACATTAGAAAACATAAATAATAAACACATTTTGGCCATACAACATACCAACTAAGACATCGACAGACGGAATAGGTAATAGTTGGTTTCCATCAAATAGAAAAGACTCCATAATAGAATAACATAGAACATAAAGACTAAAAAGGGATAGATATACATTGTGTCAAGATAAAATACAAGATAGAGTGGAAAATGGTAGAGTACCAAACTAAGGTCTCACCACAAATAAAAGTGCTAGTCTCAAACGCCAAATAGTAGCCACGAGCCTATAGAGGAGTACCTGTCCCTAAATGGTTAAATAATGCAGGAAAAAATTACATTAGTACTTTTGGAATGTACCAAATACGTGAGATGCAATGCACGAAACTGTAATGCCAACACTCATAAGTAAAACATACATAAAAAGTAGAAAGTCTTAATTTAAACTCATGCATGAATAAGGGACATCACTCAATATGAATAAGAGTGAGTGCATGAGATAACATATCATAGGATCATAAACTTGTGGGAGAAAACCTTAACCGATATTTAAGACTGTGTGGGCTACTCTATGAAATCTAACATAACCCCCTACGTTGGCACGAGGAGACCACTTGTTGGGTGGAACTCTATCAACTTTGCATACATCTTGATAACATAAATGGCCTACATGGATCCACTAGCTTAGCCTACAAGGGCTCCTATGGTGGCACATAGTTAATGTGACAAAGGGTTTCCTCTAAGGTTCCCTTAACGAACCCCACCTCAATGTCACATTTGGTGCTAAGTCATCCCACAGAATCTTTAAAAAATAACTTAGAATCATTACTTGCAAATCATAAGAGTAGCTCAAACTTAGGAACCTCCAAGTGAGTATTGTCCTTTCATCTTGGGGACCTTCTTTAACATCTTTAGGGAAATTGTGAATATTCTCATATCTTTGTCAAATCATAGCTTTAAAATTCATATTTGATGCGCTAATCATCTTTATAAATCATATAAAAGTTTACTTGAAAACTAGGTGGGCTAGGGCTTTATAATGGAAGAATCATAAATCACATAAATCATGAAAATACACTTAACTCACATCTCAACATTAACAAACACATCATTGGGGTCATAATCAATACCTTAGTACATGCCTATATGTAGTAAAAATATCATATGATATCATGAATATCATTTAATAAAATAAAATATCATGAAATCATAATAAGCATGCATAATATCAAAAAGAAACTTAAAGAAAAAGGAAAAATACTTGAAAGAGGACTTTATTGGTGTAAGGGTACCCTTAAATCAAACTCACATACCTTGAAAGACTTGGGAATAACAAACTTGAAACTTTGGTGAAGAACTTTGAAACCCTAGCATGACCTTGCACTTTTCATGAGAGAGTACTGCCTCAGAGAAAAATGAGAATAGACGAAAGAAGGAATGAATAGGGGCCCTAGGGCTTTAAGGGTTGTTTTAGGCCTCTTTTGGTTCCCAAAATGACTTAGTATAGTAATAGGAATGACAAAAATGACAGAACTACCCCTCATTAAAACTACTAGATTTGATCCTACGAAATCCTATTTATGGGTTGTAGATTGATCCACGGAGCTTAAGTCTTGTCCGTCTTGTTAATTTTTCCAAAATTCCTAAAACTGGTTTGCTAAACATAAAACCACGAAACTATCTTATGGGCCATCATTAGGTCTATGTATCATGGTTGAACTCATATAGTCATTCCACACTTAGCCATTTTCCTCATTTTTTGGGAACCTATCGACGAAGGGATTTTATAGGTGGTGATGGTAACCCATGGATTATTTTTTAGAAACACCAAATTTCCTTCATGTTTGATAGTCCTATCTATAACCCTATCTACGAACCATATCCCTTTTCATGGGTTATCATTGTGTCTGTAGGTTACCCCACACTTGAAATCTTTTTTCCTTTCCTAAAGTTCATGTTCTAAGAATCACCTTTGGGTCATACCTCAAATGAGGGGCCATAAGTGGCCCTCATAAAACTGACTCTAGGTAATATTTAGACCAACGTTTCTGCACTTTTAGGCTCCTAAATTTGGGGTCGTTACAATATCTCTGTCATGGCTCGAACCTAGGCACTAGTCGTGACACAACGAATGTGACACTCTAAGGCATCCCATCCAAGCCTCGTGTTCATATCATAAGCATATATAAGGTAAAATAAGCATATAATAAGCAAGCTGAAGTACATATAGGCAAGAATGATAGTTTCCATAGGAGAATATACATCAATCCATTAGGTCTAAATCATGTCTCTACATCATAGATCTTGGCAGGGTCTAGCACATAATTCACTAGCTCACCCTCAAGATATACATCAAAATATGGAAAATTATAAAGTCTCAACATAAATGGAAAAACATCATAAGGGCTTGTTCTCGAAGTATGGAAACTCACCAACAAGTCTTCAAGTCTTGAATTCGAATCTAGCTATATAATGAAATGGTCATCTCGTCGTTCGTCCCTACATCATTTAATCGTGTAGGAAAAGAAGTATGCATTAGGACCTTGAATGTACTAAATATTTAGGTATTCCATAAATCAAAAGACATCACATTAATATGAATATGCATATTCATAATCAATAGGATAAGCACACAATATGTATGAACATGCAAGTTTAAAATTATAGGAAGAATCATCATAAAATACTTTCATCACCTTAACATACATATGGATAGTAAGACCATAGCCGACATATAAGACCATGCAGACTATTATATGGAATCTCGATACTGCCTCTACACCGAGCGAAAGAGTAGTCTACTTTTTTAGGGTAGACTATACCTCACCTCACAGGAGCCTTCCCATTTTGACAAATGCTTTAACATGAACCTTACGGGAACCTTCCCTTTTAGGAATATGCTTTACTTATATGGATCCACTAACATAATGCGATATAGGCACATAATTATCATCCCTATGGTGGCACATAGTTATGAGAGAGTTAGGTTTTCCATTAAGGTCCCCTTAGGTTGAGTCCCCACCCCCAATCTCATTCAGTGCTAAGTCATATCCTAAGGAATACATAAATCATGAATATACATAACTTTCAACATATATCATACTTCATTAAAATCATTTTTTCATAATTCATAAATAGTCGTCATAACTTTCATGAAAATATCATGTCATAGGAATAGTCCATCTACTTTTCTTTTCATCATAGTGTGGGTAGACAATACTATCTTAACATCATCATCATAAACATTAGGGTTTCATCACCCTCTTTATCATAGCATCATCATTGCTTGCAACATCATCATCGTTATTTAAAACATACTTTTCATGCTTAAGATCATAATCATGAAATCCATAACTTCATCATAAGAGACTAGGACTAAGTGTGGATCAATGGGCAATTTAGTTAAAATCATGCAATTGAGTAGGATTCATAGAGAAAATATATAATTAAAATCAAATTGGATCATTGATAAAGGAACCCACATCAAGTTAATAAGCCCTAATCATGTATACTTTAAGATCATATACTTTTACTTGGAAAATCATATGCATCATTGCAATTCATCCTAATTCATGCATATTTAGTCATAATCATCATATAGAAATCAAAATCCATGCATTCGAAATCATAGCTTAAAAGCCCATAAGAATTCATGATGAAACTTTGATAATAAAAAGGTTTTGGATTGCGCTTCATGGATGACACTAATCCATGAGTGAATCTCTACATACCTCAAGTGGAATCTTTAAGGATTTTAGGAGAAAATCTAGAAATCTTTAATCAAACCTTCAAACTTTAGCTTCAATGGAACCCTTGACTTAGAGAGAGAAATATTGAGGACCCTTTAGAGAAATTTGAGGATTAAAGGCTTTGAATGAGTTAAGAATAAGATTTATAAAGTCTAGGTAAGTTAAGTTAGTTAGGGTAACCAAAATGACATAGTTTAAGGCTTAGATGAATTGGAAATGTCAAAAATACCCTTTACTAAAAACTTTCGGAGCCATCCACGAAACCCTTCCTACGGGCCATGGATCAACATATGATCTATACTTCAGTCCGTAGAACCTTGTGTCATAAAATTTTAGCTACTGAAATTACATCTTCTAACCCACGAAAATGCAACACGACCCGTCGTCCTACTTACGAGTCGCAAATCTTTTCGTAAGGTTGTTCAAGACTTAGAAAAATTTAGATTCCACAGGGGCTCTTCCTACAGGACTTGTTGATGGGTCATAGTTCCTTATATGGTCTTTCTGGTATCACGTAAGTCAACTTCCAAAAATTTCTCAATTTTCCATTTTCTCTAGGAACTTTCCACAAACCCATCTACGATGCGTTGTTACTTTTGCGGGTCATAGATTGGCTTATAGGGTCAAAACATCAGCAAAATTCCTGTCTTTCAGTTTTCCAGGCCAAAATACATGAGAGGTATTACAATATCTCCCTTTGGGATCATTTAAATTCGAATGAGCCAGAAATACGCTTAAATAGAGTAGAAACCCAGTCACCATCATAACATAAATGCAAAAATGTAACATAATCATCATTTTCATAAAATTATCAAATGCATCATATATCATTCAAAAATAGCTCCATGACCATGCATGTATGCCACTTAACAAGAAATACACATTCGTAAAAATTTTGAAGGAAAACGTCACATTGAGTTCTTTAGGCTTGAATAAACAGAAAGAAGTAAAGGTATCATTTCATCATGTCCACCTCAGTCTCCCTGTCATGCCCCAAAATATGGAGGGTATGACTGGCACTCGATACCACCATTGGCCGAGTAAGCCACTGAACATACTAGTTACTTAAACTAGGGGCCAAAAGATCAGGCAACATAACGTCTGAAAAAATATTACTGAACCATTTAGGTCATGACCTGGTCATCAATGAACCAAGCACATCAGGATAGGTAACCCAAAATGATAAAGTATTATCTAGCCAACAAGGATACAACAATAGAGGTACAGTCACATACTACATATATACATACCAATCCCATGACTGGAGACTAAAAGGTACCAAAAAAACACAACCCAAAATAACATGTCCACAATAGCCTCTATGAGAATCACTAACACAGCCGGGACAAGGCCCCGACTATACCCAACTGTATAATAAAAAGTAAGCATCCTGTGAAAGCTCCAGGAAAAGGTGGAGCTTACCAACTCACAACTGAACTGAGCTTCTAATGGAGGGGTCAATCAATATCACTATCCAAACTTGCACGTACGAAATAAAATACAGCGTCCCTAGGCAAGAGGACATCAGTAGGAATAAACATGTACTGGTATGTATGGCAGAAAGTAAAATCATAAATAACTGTAGTAAAAAGGGTAATATAAATACCGCGTGTAACCAAGACTCAGGTAATGTTCCTGGCCAACACTCAGCCTCCTTGTGATAAAATATTCATGGTATACTCGAGTAATCGAATATCGTGAATACATATATATAGATGCAAATTCTTGACATACCCAACCAAATGCTAGCAATGGTAGTCCTTTCTGGGAGCTACCCGGCATCATATCTGCCAACCTGTGGCCATCCGTATCATATACATATATATAGTTAGTTGGGAAAATAGGTCCCATACCTC
>JBCEWC010016231.1:0-13249 GCA_038996855.1 Solanum aculeatissimum | reverse complement strand
ATATGGTGCGCGTGCAACACACGATCCTGATCACGATATATATATATATATATATATATATATATATATATATATAAGCAAGATGCAAAGTACAAGAGGAACGTACAAATTTTCCACTTTGATTCTATTCCCTTAAATTACATATTTTATTTTTCTACGTCTCAATCTTTAATTATATAAAAAAGAAATTCTAAATTATTACGTCGCAATCTCAAATTAGTTTGATCTAAGCTTGTGAGAAAAATAAAATGAATCAAATATTAGAAAAAGAATAGACGGAAGACTTTAGCGTTGTGAACCCCCTTCCCCACCCACCCCACCCCTCCAAAAAAAAAAGGAAAATAAGGGTATTATATATCCTTCAACTTTGTTATTTAGAGTTGATATATTTCAAGTTGCTCATATATATTCTTACCATTATGATGCAAATAGCTCATATAATTCCCTATCGTCACAAAAGTAGTTCATATATACCTTTTTACCTTACGAAAGTGGAAAAAATTATTTTTTTAATTTTAAATTTAAAAAAATCATGAATGGATATATATATAATCTTTCATAAATGATTTTTTTGACGTCTTTGATTATCATTATTTGAATTTTTATTCTGATTTTATGTCTTTTCATTCATTCTATTGTGTAAAAATATGACGAAAGAAAGTGTGAATGAAAAAAGAAAAAAATTAAAACTAATTATTTTTCGAATATATTATAACATATTTTTGTATCTGTAAAAAAATTGTAATTTACAAAAATTTAGTGAAAAAATATTTGATCATCAAATAATAAATCTAAATTAGTCGTGAAATAAACAAATTAAAAAAATATATGAAAAGTATCAAATATATCCATATATGAATTTTTTTAATAAAAAATTTCTAAAAAATAAATTTAAATATTAATTTTTTTTCACTTCCGTTAGAGTTCAAGGATTTATGTAACAATAAAGATATATATGCGTAATTTTTATAATAAGGGACATATCAATTCTAAATGACAAAGTTAATAGGAATATCAGACCTAAAAATAAGAATTCATACTCTCTGAAAGTGTAAATCCAATTGATAAACTTTATACGTAAAATTACACTGAAAGACACTAAATTTAAAAAATTACAAAAAAAAATAGCCCTCGTTGTATAGACATGTATAGTCGGTGTATATTTGTGTATCATAATGTATTTTAAAAAATTTAAGTTATTAATTATTAGACTTATAGTCGCTACATTTTATGTTACTCTCTCTGTTACAATTTATATGACATTTAATATTGTAAAATCATAATTGAAGCAGCTGAAGAAATATAATTAAGTTTCTTTAAAAATATTAATAAATTAAGAAACTTGAAAAATATTTTTGAAAATAGTTGAGAATAATTTATTAGAGCTAATATTGTAAAATCATAATTGAAGCAGTTGAAGAAATATAATTAAGCTGTTTTGAAAATATTAAATTAAGAAACCCGCAAAATATTTTTATGGGTCACATATAATAACGACGAAGAAGCTGACAACTCAAGCAGGCATGCCGATGGAGAGCTGCCTGCTTATTCGCTCTTATATATATATATCCCAGGATCCTAGGATTCAACTGGTTATTTTTGTGTAAAACGATAAGCACATATATAAACTAACAAAGATTTATTAAGAAAGAAAACACGGGAATAGAATATCGAAGGACAGGAGCGGCTCAAGTACATTAGTGGCCTAAGGTGAAAATCAAATATATTTTCTTACAAATTTTATTCTTCTAGCTCTTTGAGTTGCAGAATTGTTAAAAAAAATTAAAATTGATTTCGTTCAGGAATTTTTTTCAATTCATGATATAATCATATTCAAGTGTGTCAACTTCTTCTAATAATTCTCTCTTTTTATACGAAATAAAATATTATTATAAATAATACTTACTTAATATTTTTTTTCTAAAAGAAAATATATAACCTATTATTACTAAAAAATAAATAAATGAGGCCGCTCAAATTTGAAAGCCTAAGATGCTTGCCTCTTTTTTTTTTTTAATCCTATCGAGCCATCCAGAATATTTATATCTTGATGTGTTATATCTTTTCTACTTTTCCAAAGGAAAAAAACTTCAATATATAATAGTGTTAGGATCAAGCGCTTATCATTACGTCAAAAGCTATAGCTGATAACAAAGACATGACTTTATTTCTTAATCAAGTCCATCAGACAAGCATCATGTTCGATCATGACTCCGACCCGGGGCACCCTAACCCCCATCCTGGGTCCCAACACCTGTCTCATGCAGTATGTTGCTCGTGGGAATCAAACCTATGACATTGGCTCTGATACCACTTGTTAGGATCAAACACTTATTATTATGCTAAAAGCTATCACTGATAGCAAAGGCACAACTTTATTTCTTAACTAAGTTCACCACACAAATATCATGTTCGATCATGACTTTGACCCGGATCACCCTATCCCCTCTCATGGATCTTGCCATAGGCAAGATATTAACATTACCCAACAAATAGAAAGATAAAAACCAATTTGAGATAAATATATATTAGCCAACCAAAAGCTGAAATATGAACATTCTATAAGTCAGTATATATTATCACCATCATTCTCTGCAGCTTTGAGAATATTACTTGATTTATCACCTTATTCAATGGTCTAAATTAATTGTCCCTGGAAAAGATAAAGGTACAAAATGGAAAGTTTAATTTATTTTAAAAAACTATATCTTATTTTTTATATCAAACACCATCATGTGCTCTCAAGACATTTGATGGTTGGCTCCCATTTCTTGGCATCAATTATTTTGTTACGCTATATGTAGATATGGTTTATACTTTTTGCCTACCTATAAAACAAGTGGATCGTACTCGATAAAATTAAAATGTCTGAATCTAAATGAATATTTAAATTGAGGAAGAGTTAAAATAGAATCAACTTGAATTTGGAATTGCTAGTCGAAATCTTAGTGAAATACGGAATTTCTTATCTTATGTTTGGTTTCCGTGAAAAAATATCAATTGAAGTGGAGGATTTCTTCAAACAAGGGGTTGGGTTAACTATTCAATCAAATGATATTGAACATGGAATGTTATTTCTATCTTTGAGCATAAAATGATATACTATTTATTTTTTAATATTTAGATGTGCTTAATTTGTTTATTTATAACATACTAAATATACAATTTAAATAAAAAGTAATTAGATAATATAAAATTATTATTTGACAAAAATTGGAAATTTATACTTTCTCTGTTTCAAAAAGAATGGTCTAGTTTGACTTTAACTTGGAGTTTAATAAAATAATTAAAGAATAGTTTTCAATCTTGTGGTACTAAATTAGAGTCATATCAAATGTACCATAATGACATTTAATTTTGTGGTCTTAAATATGTCATGTTGAAATTTGAAATTGAAGTGTTGCAAAAAAATAAATAAATTATTCTTTTTGAAGCAAACTAAAAAGGAAAGCACACATCTTTTTTTAAATGGAGGCAATATATATTAGTTAATGATAACGGAAATGGTTAAGAGCGATGGTGGTGGTAAAGATCCATGTTGAAGGTTAGCAATAGGGATGGTGATAATTGTAAAGGTGGACATGATTGGTGTTGTAATGATGGTCGTGATTGGTATAGTGGTGGTGATTGAGATGATGAAGTTGATTAATGTATTAGTTGATGTGTTACACCTTGAAAAATTGCCAAAATATCCTAGACGAGAGATTGCTCGCATAACGCATTATTTCAAACTTTTTTTTACAAATTCGAGGTTGGAATCACGATCAGCATGAAAAATTGAGTGGGAAAGTGATCTCGATTGAACTTTAGGTTAATCGGAGCTAAAGATAATTTTTCGGGGCAAAGATGAAATTTCCAGCAAGGTGTGCGACACATCCACATTGTGAACCTGTTGCGGACATACACTTAATTTTAGCTCTATTATTTTTTACGGGGTTAGAAATTCGATCAGAAAAATTTTGTAAAAAAAATGAATTGGGAGGGACCAGGTTCGCGATGCCAACCAGGTTCACCATAGTTACAATTTTTCAGTTTTTATGAGGGGCATTCCTGACTTTTCTACATGAACTTATGGAATTGTTACTTCTTCAACATGGACACATGAAAAGTCAGATGAACCATACTCATCTCCATAGGCAACTCTACCTCATAAATAACCTTGCCAACCCGTCTCAAAATCCTATAAGGCCCCACATACCTAGGGCTCAACTTTCCCTTTTTGCTAAACTAAACCACAGTACACCCTTTATGGGTGAGACTTTCAAATACACCCAATCATCAATTTTGAACTCAAGATTTCCCCTCCTATCGTCAGAATAAGACTTTTGCTGACTTTGTGCCGTCTTCAATCTTTCCCTTATCAAGCTCACCTTCTCCATAGCTTCTAAAATCAAATTTGAACCTATCAAAGCCATCTCCCCCTCTTCAAACCACCCCATCGGGGATCTACATCGCTTTCCATACAAAGCCTCAAATGGTGTCATCCCGATACTAGAGTGATAACTATTATTGTAAGCAAACTCAATGAGTGGATGATCATCCCAACTACCTTTAAACTCCAACACACAAGCCCTAAGCATATCCTCAAGGGTTTGAATGGTCCTCTCGATTTGACTATCCGTTTGTGGGTGAAATGTCGTGCTAAGCTTGACTTTAGTACCAAAACCTCTTTGGAAGAATTTTCAAAAGTGGGATGTAAATTGAATAGCACGATCCGCGAAATGATGGACAACGGAACCCCATGCAACCTAACCGACTCATGAATGTACAACTTAGCATAGTTTTCGTCACCATAGATTGTCTTGACCGGTAGGCAGTGAACTGACTTTGTCATTCTACCAATAATAACCCAAAAAGAATCGAAATGCTTCGTCTTGCGCACACCAACCACAAAATCCATTTTAAAAATAAAAAAAAATTGTCAGGGGCTAGCACCTCCCCTTTGAGTTAAATGAACTCATGTTTCTCAATTGAATGGTCTTTTTTTCCTTTTCTTTTCTTTTCTTTTTATATAGCAATTTGTAATAACACCTAAAATACTATTAAGTGATAACTCCAAAATAAAAGAACCCATTGGAAATACTAATTGTAATTCATTCTCACACTTTTGCATTCCTTTTATTTACCCTTCCCTGATTTTCACTTTTTTGCAATATCTTTTAAGTATTTTGAAATTCCAAAGATAGTATGAACTATTAAGGGAAAAACGGAATATTGTAATTCCATGTAAGAAGTACTAGTTTTATCTCGAAATTAATCTTGTTTATATTGATTAAAATGAGAAATGTAACACGGATTATCTTTTTTGTGTTAGTTGACCTAAGTTGCATCCAAAATGTTGGGTTGAGGCTCCTCCTTGGGCGTCCAAACTATATGTGAAACAAGTTTTTGCCTCGTATGATTCGAGGCAAGGATAAGCTTGCTTCTTCACAAGCTTAACGGAGTAATTCTTACTCACTGAAGGCTAAATTTCTCATGATTTTGCGCAGAAGCAAGCTCAACGATATACTGTAAAACATACAATTTTTTTTGCAGCCAAGGGAGGGATGATAGCAAAGGTTGCCCCCTCCTCAATAGGAAAGTTGTAATGTTCTATGGACAAAAAATGATCAATAGTTTTTCTGCAGCTTAACCTTTCTACCATTTATAAATAAACCCGCGCTTGCCCTGATGAACAGCAAGTCTGTTGGAAGATGCATTCCAAATATGTTGATTAATGACATATTCCTACATTTTGACAAATACAATTATACAAATAAAGCAGCTATGTTACATCTATCGAGCTCACTCTGATCCAGGCTCCGTTGGGCTCCATATACAAATCTCTAAATCTAGCTGCCCCGATGAGTCCAGATGAGCAAAAGGAACCAGGAGAAATTCCACTGGGGGTAAACCTTGAAATCTACCTGGAAAATTATGAGCAGCTGATTTCAATCTCAGTGAGCTGATTCCTTTTTCTGATACAACATCATACAAGAAGCATTCCTTTGATGAGGTTGGACCAATACAAGTAATCACAATGGTATGCCCTATACTTTGTGTTCCCTTGGATAGAAGAAAGAGGACCCCATCTTTTTCTGCTTGTAAAACAAGGAAAGTTTCCTTCTTGCTCAACGAGACAGCCAATGGGCAATCATACTGGAAGCGCCTCCCTGAATCCCAGTGCTCATTGCTGAAATGAGATGAGAGTTGTTTGGAGGAATCAACAAATTTACAGTTCTGGAGAGGGCATGGGCATGGTGCATAAGAGCAGGCCTCTTCGTGATCTCTTTTCTTTGAGTAATCAACAATTTCTGTGCATCCATACTTGATGTTTCCGCAAGGTACTGGTCCTGAACCAGCAACTACTTCAATCTCTGCACAGACTACATTCATCCCTATGCTATCTGTGTGTGCATGTTCCTGAAGGGGGGCACCAGCAAATCATTTTGGTCAACAATTCCAAGAGAATACTTAAATTAATTTGTACTACAAATGATAATTTATTCAAAAGAAAAGAAAAGAGACGATTGGAGAAGCCTCTCAGGTTCTGAGATATTTAAAAGTAAATGTACCCTGATTCAATATCAAATTTAAAAAATAAAAACATAAATAATGCTTTCATAAGTTATCAGACACGGAGAACAACGTATATATAGCTCTAGTAAGAATATGAAATTTGAAAAGTGATATTACAACAATGACGTACTCAACAGAAAAAGATATAACAACATCAAAGCATCTCAATCTGCCATGAAATGTAGTCATAGAGGAAGATCGTTTTCAGACTCCCACTCAGGCAGCAATAAAAGAATTCTAGATGCACACCAAATACAAGACTGCTGCTAAAATGAAATTCAAATATGTATTTGGGTTTAGGATAACTATTTTTAGTTTGTGATATTTTATTCAGCATTTACCCAGTCACTCAAATCTATTATTTAAGGCATCAACCATACAATCCAACATCTCAATATAATTTGCTTTTGCGTCATAGAAGCTCATGTGTGTTAAAAATGATAATAGCAACGTGCTCCTTCCGGCACTCAGTTTAGGGTAAAACATTTTAATTAGTAGAGAGTAAGAATTAGATGGTAGATCACCTGTTCTGTGAAGGTATCCTCATACTCCTGATCTTCCATATCCTGCCAAGTAGATGAAAGTCACGAAGATATCTATAACACAATATTAGGAAAACAATAAGCACAGAAAAGGCAACCTGTAGTCGAGGCCCAAGGTACTCCTCACCTATGTTGCTCGGACTCTTCAAAAATACCAACTGATGCGTGTCGAATCCTCCAAAAGCGATGCATTCTTGGAGGATCTGACACAAGTGCAGAAGCATATTTGGAGAGTCAACATAGCTCCTCCCCCTACCCCTCATCCAACTACCTCAAAAAAGGAATAAAGGAAAAAACTACTGTAATTTGTAGAAAATGTCAAGGTGAGAATACACCCCGCTATCTTAAGCATATATCCCATTATCTTTTGATATTATCAGCTTGATGTTGATCTTATTCTCAACATACTTTCTTTTCTTCTGACAGATTTTCTGCAGGGCTCTTAGTTTGATTTATTAAGAAGATGAAAGATGGAGTATTTAGCTTTTATTTCCATCAATAAACTGGTAAGTGATTAGGACAACAGTCGATCTGACAGCAGCCTACTACAGATTCAAATAAATTTAAGCATTGTACTTGGTCAAAACTAAACGCCCGTATGGATGAATATATTAGGACGTAAGAATACATACCAGGCATAATTGATACTTATGAGTTATGACTATAAAACTAATGGGTTACTTATGAGAACAACAAATTACTAAACCACACCTCTCTTATGAGTTATGACTATAAAACTAATGGGTTACTTATGAGAACAACAAATTACTAAATCACACCTCTATATACCTGTGCATGAGAAAGCTCTTGCATTGGTTCGACTGCTCTCAGCGGCATACTATCTGTTTGAGCTTTGTATCCCAATGATCCCATCCCAAGTCCTCTCTCCATGCACACTACCTGCATAAGAGAACAAAACTAGAATATATGAGAACATGTTGATTTACTAAATCAGACAGTTGGAATGTACCTCTCCTGAGCCATAACCACCAAGTTCCTTCTCTTGCTTTTCTCTCTCACTTATCTCCTCCTCACCCCATGAGAATAGGCAAGGAAAAGCTACAGGGGCTGATTCATATGCTGCTCCAACAGCAACGCTCTCATAGTAAAAGAGCTGCAAAACAATGAAAGATTAAATTAAGCACTGATTAGATAAAACAGAGATGGGTATTTCGCATCATTCAGAGTCACCTGGAGAAACAAAAGGCAGCCCCCAACCGCACGTTGCTTCCCTTGACGAAAGCGAGATATCTCCCGCACTAGCCGGTCAAGCAAGAACTTGCCCCAATTATATTGATGGAGTACATCCATATTTGTCAAAAAATGGAGGAAAGAAGGGCTTACGTCAAGCCTTGCAGTTGGGCACAAAAGAGTGCCCATTACATAAAGCACGAATGACCTTTTAAAATCTTCCCCAGCTTCTGGAGCTGCAAGACGTTCCTCCAGAAGACGGACAGAAATCCCACGATTGGTGGCATTGTATCTTTTACGTAATTGTAAAATCAATTCATCAGACCCTGAGTTCACTACATCTTTCCCACTGGCAGGCAAGCCCATTACAAGTTCCACATCCCTTGGAGTTAAGGGTATCCTCTCACCACAGATTTCCAAGCTGCGTCTTACAGTATTGAACCTCTCCAACAGCCAAAGACACAAACTTCTTCGAAGAGTCCGACATCTGAGGCCAAGGATGCTACCAAACCCCATACTCTTTACAGCTTCCTTCTGGTCAGGTGTGAGCCGTTGTAAGACATTTAATAGACGGCCAGGGGAACACCTTGTGACTAGTTTGGTCTGTATAAGTAATCCATCAATAGAGTTAAAACAAAGAAGTGTCATACATATTGATTCTTAGCATTAGCAGTTCTATCATCAAATAAAGAAAACCTTTGTCGGGGGGGGGGGGGGGAGCTTAACCTGTCTTCTTGGCTTAGGAGCACGGGCAGGTGCTGAGCTCAAGTACTTATCCCACACTTCACGGGCACGCGTAGTGTACTTAGCCTTCTCCTCAGGACCCATCAGTTTCCATGCATCTGATGCTGCCTTTGTGGCCTGAAAAGTGATGTGCTTACTAACATGCTTGTGTGTAACAAACAGGTGTATGCTAATGAATCTCATACATACAAATAGATTCTTACAGCTTTCAGGCCTGAAGATTCAGGATGTGTAGCACTATACTCTTTAATAAAGTCACGGCTGAAAACAATATTCTCAGTGTTAGCAGACATGGTAGTCCAAAAACAGTGGAAATTAGATAAATTACAAAGATAAGGTATTTAGTCAAATAAACAAGTCACCTGAAGTGAACCCAAGAGCAAGCAGGACGGGGAGTGGCTACTTGCTTTTTCTTCTTTTTTCTACTCCCTTCAGGTTCACAAATACCTTGATCCTTCCTCTTTCCCATTGTGTATTCTCCTTCACAAGGCACCTTAAAATTAAAGAATGGAGAAATTCAGTTAGCTATAATATCCATCCACCTTTTTTTTTTCAAAAAAAAAAAAGAACACCAAAACATGTATGCTAAAACTCCACAAGGCCAACAATGTTACAAACAAGTCAAATCACGAAGATGATGCCAAAGCACGTAGAATCCGAAAAAAAAAAAGTACTCTTTTGATTGTACAGCGAATGGACAAAGTCGACACATTTAGAAAATATGACCATTATATGCTATGATGCTCCCAACTACAGCATCAGCTGAAAACATGTCTGCAGGCCAGCTGCAGTATTATGCATACAGATTCAGCAACTCCAAAATGTTACGCTTGTTCATACTGCTAATTTCGTGAAGATTCAGCTACTCCTCAATGTAAGTTTCTTCATACTGCCAATTTCCTAAAACAGTGAGTTGACATGCTATTAAATCACGTAATGGAGTGAAATATGTTGGTAGTCCAATACAAAACAGCCAAGCAGAGCTGATACCTTCCCTTTGATATATAGTGTCCTTTTCTTTAAAGGCAAAGTTATCATTTTTACATGGTAGATATCCTCTTCAGAAGCCCATTAGTACTTTGACAAGTCAATAACTCCAGAACAGAAAACCTGGACTATCATACTTTCAGGCACAAATGGATAAATATACAATACCCAGATTAGATTATTCCATTTTCCTACATCATCTTTTAAATGTAATATAAATATCTACAATTCCACCTATATGAGCTTGCTCACATTGCCGGTCCCAAGCTCGGATAAAGGAGGTTTCCGAGGGTCAATCAGAAACAACCTCTCTGCCCCATAAAGTTAGGGGGTAAAGCTGCATTCATTTTACCCTCCTTAGACCCCCACTTCTAAAAGTACCAGTTGGTGCAGTAACATTTTCAAGCGACTCTGTTCTTCTTTGTCCAAACAGTATGGCAGTTGCCTACACCTTCCGTCCCAATTTATGTAGCACAAAACTTAAAGAAATAAATGAAGACTTCTGAAATTTGTAGTCTAAAACTAGCCATGAACAATTGTTTGGCTATGAATCATTTTAAAGGTAAAAGGAAAAGTTTAAAGTTACGCTATATCTAATTTTAGAAATGTGACATTCTTTTTCAGAACTAAAAAAAGAAATGATGCCACATAAACTGCGATGAAGGGATATTTCCTGCCTCAATGAACAATAACTTCTCTAATTCTAGTACATTGAAGTTGTATTAGAGGATATTGGACATTATGCATCATGCTTCTCCATCTAGTTCTCAAGACAAAGTATTCCCTTTTGATGTTGCTACAAAATGAAAGAGAATCAAATGATCATGAACGCTTTGATGAATAATAAATGGATGCTGCACTTGGGCAAAAACAAGGAAAACAAATTTTTTCGTAAAAAACAACAAAATGAGGCACATAGCAAGATGAAAATCGAAGGGAATTGAGAATTGAAACCATTGTCATTGTGTGGTGAGGAGGAGAAGCTTTATCGTTGAGATCAGGTGGAGAAGCCTCAACCTCAACCATGTCGGTAGATTATAGCAAAGTCCGTCCGGAATATTCTAGGGTTCCAGCAGACACTGAGTTCACTGAAGGGTGACGGAAGTTGATCGACGACGAGACCGGGATGAGTTCGCCGGCCTTCGGGGAATTCAGGCGTTTAGAATTTATTTTTCTGTGCTGATTAGGGTTGTACCTTTAGGTTCTTTGCTTAATTTGATTATTTTTCAGTTTTTTTTATCTGTAAGAGGAAGAGTACAATCGGGCACCGGTTTAGCCCGTTTCCTGTGTTTGTTGACCCACTTGTATTACCCAAAGTATATTTTGGGGCAAACAAGTCAAATTTGTCCTTATTTTTAAAATAGATAAATTTGTCCTTATTTTTATGGAAAAATTAAACTTCCCATTTATTTTTATGCTCTCTATTATTAAAAGGAATAATTACATAATTGATATATTTTATTACTGTTATTTCGCTTTTTAATGTCACTTATAATTTATTACGGTCTATGACATATTTATTAAATTAATAACGCAATAAGGTAGGGTAGGATTAGGGATTTCCTGCTCTTTTGTAAAAAAGACAAGGCAAAACTTATTTGCCTCTATTTCGACTCAAAAGAATACTTCTTCTCTGATTTTCCTTCTTCTCCGATCTTCCTTCTTCAGCGCTCTTCACTGAAGGTATGCTCTATCATTGTAAGAAAATTTTTATTCACTTTTTTGTTTGATTCATGCTTCGACTTCCAGTGATGTAATTTTTTACCCAATTTTTGTGATTTTTTAAAAGTTTTTTCTGTTTTTACGCTTGTTTTTGAGGATTCATCTTCTCTGATTTGAGTTAAACTTGTTGATTTTTTTTTGTTTGTACAGTTGTATTATATTTTTCTACTAATAATTTTGTTTGCATGTTCAAAACCCTTATAGATTTGTTAAGAATTTTTGTTCGCTTTTTTGTTTGATTCATGTTTCGACTTCCAGTGATGTAATTTTTTATCCGATTTTTGTGATTTTTAAAAAAAATTATGTTTCTACACTTGATTTTGAGGATTCATCTTCTCTGATTTGAGTTAAACTTGTTGATTTTTTTGTGTTTGTACAGTTATATTATATTTTTCTACTAATGATTTTGTTTGCATGTTCAAAACCCTTATAGATTTGTTAAGAACTTTGTATTCTTTTTCTGATTTTACAGGAATTCAAGTCTTCTGTGATGAATGAGACATCAACTCCTAGGAGGAGTGGTAGGATTCAAAACCCTAATTCAATTGAAGGTTCAAGTCCAAAATCTATTATTGATGTGAATACAGGTCAGGAAACTCCTGCTATGAAACCAAAAAGAAGAAGTCCTAGGAATGTTAGTGTTGTGAATATTGTTAGTAGTCATTCTTCACCATCTTGTAGTGGGTTGAATAGTGAAGTGCCGTCTTTCGATTTAGGAATTTCTCAACGTACCGATAAATTGGCATCTGATAAAGGGATCAAAATTGATGCTGAAGTTCAGCCAAAAAAAAAAAGAAAAAGCAATACCAAAAAAGCGTGTTGGTAATGTGGGTTTGAAATTTAACAAGAGGAAAATACATGTTGATCCAAAATAGAAAAAAAATGTGGATGATGATGATGATTTCATGGATGATATGACTATTCCAAAATCAACAAGTAAGGGTTCATCTTCTAATAAAAAACAGAGGAGGAAATCGACCTTCAAAAGATGTTGATAATATGGAGGATTTCGACAAGGTTTTATCTATTTTTTTTGTTATTTATGTGATTTTTAATCAGTTTTAGTTGTCATTTATTAGAGACTTTTTTTTCTTTTTTGAGTGCAGAGGCGGAAGTTTTGGAAGGTGTCTGGTGAAAACTATGTAATCAGTTGTTAGAAGGCTTACACAAACTATGAAGTGATCGACACAATAAAAGCTAAGTTGTCTCCTGATCAGTTTGAAGCTTTTTGACGTACATGTTTTTTGGTTATTTTGTTGATATGCCCAAAATCAATACTCAATTGCAAATTATACATTGTTTAGTTGAGAAGGAGCTAAACCTAACTCCCACAGATGTTTTTGGTATTGAAGTAAATGGAAATAAGCTCTTTTTTTGTTTAAGAGAATTTGGTATTGTCACTGGCTTAAGATGTGTTGGGTCTTGTGATGTTGGGTATGATCCTGAAGTTGCTTCGGAGTTCATGCTGGAGTACTTTGCTGGAGAAGAAGTTATTGAGAAAATCC
>JBCEWC010016230.1:0-13249 GCA_038996855.1 Solanum aculeatissimum | reverse complement strand
CCTTCTAAAGTTGATCACTTGCATCTTGTCCATCTTCAAGTAGGCCTTAGTCTCTCTTGGCAGCTGACTGGTTGCCTGAAAAACTTGTGGGTTGTTAAGTTGTTGGCTGTATTTGGCTAGGGAATCAGCCACTTGGTTGGCTTCTCTCAAAACATGCTGACATTTGAATTCTAAGATTTGAGCCCTAAAGTATTGTATCCTCTCCAATTCCTTTTGAATCTTCCAAGGTAACTTAGCAGTGTGTTTGATCTTAGAGCTGAGCAATTCAGCATCAACTTCCATATGGACTTTGGTGAATCCCAACAGGACACACCATCTTAATCCAATAGCTGCTGCATAAGCCTCAGTCTGCAGGTTAGTGCCAAGTCCCAAAGGGTTTGCAAAGGCAAAAAAAAGGTCTCCATTGTTGTCCCTCAGAACCCCCCAGCCCCTATAGCTCCAGGATTACCTAAGGAACCTCCATCAGTATTTAGCTTGATCCATTGGTGTTGTGGTCTCTTCCACTGAATTGGAGTAACTCTGATCTCATGGTGACACTTCTCTACCAGAATAGTAATATCTTTCCAGCCATAAGGCCAGTCAATGTAGGGGTAAAATGTCTTCATTAACCTATAAATATCCTTGCTTACCATATATTTGACCTTGGCAATACTAGGGGCTATACCATCATACTTAGCAGCGCATCTACTTTTCCACAAGTTCCAGTAAATGAAAACTGGGGTTGCCAGTAACATCACCTTGTGAGCTTCATTCAGATGTTTAGTGTCCCACCACTTGCAGATGTTTTGTCTCAGAGAATTCACATCCATGTTGATGCTAAGAAAGGCAGCAAAGTATTTCCATATTTTCCTAGCGAAGCTACCATTGAGCAGGATATGAGCAATTGTATCCCTTCCAGGGTTAGGACAACAATGGCAATTTGAAGGTTCATAACAAAAAGTGGCCAACTTTTCATTGGTAGGTAGTTTCACCTTTAAAGACCTCCATAGCAGGAAGGAGCATTTGAAGGGGATATGTCTGTGCCAGATTAACCTGTTAAATTTGCTCTCCTCCTTTTTCTCTCTAACCAAGTTCCAAGCAGAGGAAGTTGTAAATTCTCCATTGGTGGTTAGAGTCCAGATAGGTTTGTTAGGAATACCACTGAGAGCCTGAATTGGAGTGCTGAGAATAGTGTCTATGTATTGGTGAGGGGCTATTTCCCTAAGCCTCTCCTAGTCCCATTGCCCATCTTTCACCAATTCAACCACTTTGATGTTGTTAAACCTATGATTAGCCTCACTGAACTGAGCCAGGTTTCCCACTCCCAACCAATTATCCCACCAAAAATAATTGTTCCCTGAGTGGATCTTCCATTGTATGTGAGGTTCAATGAGGCGTTTATTGTACATCATATGCTTCTAAATAAGGGAGTCCATTTTGTCTCCTTTCTTAGTCAGAGGGTTTGCCCTTTGGAAATATTTGGCCCACAAGAAGTCAGCCTAGACGGAGGCATTGCTTCTGAAGTTCCACCAGTGTTTGACCTGAAAGGTCTTACACACATCTTTTAAGTTTCTGAATCCAATTCCTCATTTAGCAAGGGGGTAACTGAGGCTTTTCCATGAGGCCTAATGGTATTTCTTTTTTTGATCAAGTCTCACCCAGAAGAAATCAGCTGAGAGGCTTTGAATCTGATTCAATGTAGTGGAAGGAGGAGAAATGAAAGCTAAAAGGTGTATAGGTAAGGATTGGAGCACATGTTTGATCAAAGTTGTTTTACCCCCATTACTCAGAATTCTAGATTTCCATCCTGAGATTATGTTGATAACTTTAGAAACCATATCTGAAAAGTAGATAATCCTTTGCCTACCTATTTAGAGGGGATATACCATGTAGGTGATAGGATCCTTCTTTTGTTTGAAACCAGTAGTGGCAGTAATCCTCTTACAGTCAGTCTGATCAGTGTTGGATGTAACCATGAAATAACATTTGTTCTTATTGACCATTTGGCCAGAAATCCTCTCATAGGATTCCAAGACCTTCATAATCAAGGTTAAAGAGTCATGGTTGCCAGATGTGAACAGAATGACATCATCAGCAAAGCTGAGATAATTGATTTGGGGTCCCATCTTGCTCATATAGAAGGCTTGGAATTTAGGGTCATCATGGAGTTTGTTCAGCCTTCTTGACAGAACTTCAGCCCCTAAAATGAACAGGGCAGGTGAGAGGGGGTCTCCTTGTTAAAGGCCCTAGTACAGTGGAAAAAACATGTCTTGCCCCATTAATAATAATGGAATACCAATTATTGTTTATTATTCTCCAAGATAGGTCAATGAACTACTCACCAAAGCCCATTCTTCTCATGACAATGTAGATGTAAGACCATCGGCCCTATCATAGGCCTTGGCCATGTCAAGCTTAATAACAACATTTCCCCCATCCACAGGTTTCTTGCTCTGATGAATGATCTCCTAGGCTAGCATAATGTTTTCTGCTATTTTTCTCCCGTTGATGAAGCCTGATTGATTCCTGGAAATGAGGCAGGGAAAGATAGCAGATAATCTTGAGGAGAGAATTTTGGAGAAGATCTTGCAGATGCAGTTACTCAGGCTAATAGGTCTATAGTCTGAGAAGCTGCTAGGGTTACTGATTTTGGGGATCAGCACAATGCAAGAATGAGAGAAGTATTTTGGTATCTCCTGGCCACTGAAAAAGGCCTAAACAGTCTTCAACAAGTCCATCATAACAATCTCCCAACAGGTTTGATAGAATATGGCATTGAATCCATCTGGGCCAGTAGTTGAGTAGGGGTTCATAGATTGAATCACCTGGTGTAGCTCTTCCAAATCAGGGGGAGCCTGTAGCTTAAAATTATGGTCTTGGGTAACCATTGTAGGAATGCAATCCAGTTCCTCTTCATCAATGTATTTTTCTTCCCTTGTGAAGATCCCTTGGAAATGATGGACAACTTCTTTTGCTATATTATCCTCCCCTTGAATTAAGGTTCCATTTTCATCCTGAATATTCTGAATAAGGAGCTTTCTCCTTCTCCCTCTAACCAAAGCATGGAAAAACCTGGTATTTGCATCCCCTTCTTTGAACCAGTGCAGTTGAGTTTTCTGCCTAAGGATTGATTCCTCCATCTTTAGGTACTTAATGTGTTCAGCATTGGTCTTGTGAAGATGACTTCTTTTCTCCTCTGAATTGTGATTGATCAAATCAACTTCAGCATCACTGGTCTTCTCCTCAAATTGTTTGACTTTAAGGTGGATGTCTCCAAACTGATCCCTAGACCAAATACTCAGGGTAGTGGCCAGTCATTTCAGCTTAAGGTGGAAAGTCCTCATATGTGTGCCACTGGTTTCCTTGTTCCGGTAGTTTCTTACAGTATCCAGGAATCTATCAGTCCAACAGTTTAGAAATTTGAAGTACTTGGTCGGAGTATTGCCTCTAATCTGCATTTCCAATAAAAAGGGGTAGTGATCAGAACCCACTGAGGGGAGGTGAGTGATGTTGGTTTATGGCATAATCTCCAACCACTTGTCATTTACCATTCCCCTGTTAAGTCTCTTCCAGATAGTAGCCTCAATTCCTCTCTTATTAGTCCAAGTGAATTTTTGCCTTGAGAATCCTAAGTCCTGTAGTCCACAGTCCTCAATAATGCTAATGAACTCAAAGATTTTCTTGATGTTATAGGGGATGCCTCCACTCTTTTCTTTAGTGTTGGTGATAACATTAAAGTCTCCTATGATGCACCAAGGGGTGTTATTGTGATAATTAGCCAAATGGAGCATTTTATCCCACAGGGGTCTCCTTAACTGGTCTCTACATTTGGCATACACAAATGTAATAATATACTTGGAAGCCAGCTGAGGTTGATGAATGGCACAAGTGACTTGTTGCTCATCAGAGTCCAAAACTTAGCAGTTAGTGTCATGATTCCAAAAAATTCATAGTTTTCCATTAGGATTGCTTATAGCCTTATCCATAGTCAACTGTAACCTAAAGTTGTCCAGCTTAGTTACTTTAGAAAATGGTTCCAGAATAGTGATCATGCCCAACTGGTGAATTTTCTTAAGAGCTTTGAGTCTTTCCACAACACCCTGGGTATTGATACCCCTAGCATTCTATGTGATTGTTCTAATCATTGAGTAGATTTTGCTGAGAACAACCTAGTGTTGGGTCTACCTCCTATGGCAGACTGAGTAACTTTGTTATTCCTTTTGATATTTTTTTCCTGGAAAATGTTTCTAAGAGAAAAACCCTATTGATCTATAACTCTTTGAAGTTCAGTATTGTCCTTCTTTTCTTTGAGGGGGATGAAAACTTGTATTAGATACTCACAGATTTCCTCTTCTTCCCCTTCATTTAAGGGGAGGTTGTCTTTATCAAATTCATCCTCTGAGTGTATCACCTGGTATTTATCCACCTCCTCACTAGGCAGGGGTGGGTTAGAATTTAGGGTACATTCTGTGGTGTTCTTTCCAGTAAGGGGACTAAGAGCTTGTTGAGTTTCCTTAGTCTGCAACCTTTTTCCTTTGGTTTTTTCTTGACTTTTTTCTGATATATTCCTCCCTTCCAAATTCTGAGGAACTTTAGCACTATTTCCTGTAGAATTGGTACTAGCAATTGAGCCCAATTCTTTGGCCATAGCTCCCATATTGGATCTCCCACAAGGACTCAACTTCTTCTGATGATATACAGGGGTAGCAAGGGCTCTACAGTCTAATCTAAGTTCAGTGGAAACCTCATGCAAAACATGAGTCAGATTCCCTCCCTCAGGTTCCCCATCCTACAAGTTAGTAGGGTACTCCTTAACAACTTCTTGTCTTCCATAAGCACCATGGGGAAAAGGGGAAGATGAATGAATAATACTAGCATCTTTAGGACATGAGGGAATGAGAGAATGGTCTAGAAGGTCTAGCCCATTTATCTCATGGGAAGATAAGTCAATACCTTGTCTTTTTTTAATAGGCAGTTGTTTTTCTGAGAGGTCCTTGTTGTTGACTCCCTTTAGTATGGCCCCATCATCTACTTGTTCCTTTCCTGCTTGTTTTTGCATTAAAATGATGTTGTTGTTATGATCCTTGTTTGTTTCTTCCTCTGCAGAATGGTTAGTGGGTTGTTCTTGATGTTCAAAATCAACATAACAATGAGATAGCTCAGTTTTAGAGTACTTACCTAGTATTCTTCTTTTAGTCTGATCATGAGGGAGAGTTGTATACTCTCTTGTTGTCCCTGCTACAAGGTTTTCTTTTGGTTCTTTTTACCTTGAGTTTGCCATGGATCCTTTTGTTGTCTATTGTCTTATTCCTGGCCTATTTTACCTGTGTCCTTTACACCACTGTCCTTAGCATTCTTCTTACTTTCAGATATCTGCTGGACCTCCTTAGCCCCTTCCTGATGATTTCTCCTTGTAGCTGTTTCTATTTCTTTTCTGGACCTGTAGTCTTCATCCCTTTTCTTGATAGTGCAAACATACTCCACATGACCTTGGTGTTTGCAGTACAAACAGTAGGCTTGTATGCTCTCATATTGAATGGTTTTCCACCTCCCAATTATTAAATCTTTCTCATCAAAGCCCATCCACACATGAGATGGTCTTTCTTTGGTAATATCTATCTGAACCTTAACTTTGGCCATGCTTCCCCTAGTCTTCTGTATAGAAGTTGTGTCCATATACAAGACTTTGCCAATGAAAGCTAAGAGGGTGGTTGTGAAAGCTTTGTTATAACAATGCTAGGGGAGTTCAGGAAGGGTGACCCATATAGGTACAATAGGGGTTTCTTCCTCAAGCTTGAAGGTAGGGTCCAGGTGTGAATTCTCATTGGCTGCCCCTCTATGTGAATCTTATTTTTAGTCCACACAGTGACATAATCAGTGTCATTATCCAAGTCAATATACACATGCCTAGTATTGAAATGTGAAATTTTAACTCCCCCTAGCAGCTGGGTCTGGAGTATGAAACTCTTTCTGTTAAGTTCCACTTTAGGCATGGTGCTACTAAATTTACCAATCAGGGTATATCTACAGGACTCAGCTAGTTTGAGCATATAGTCATCCTTCTTATAAATAACAGCTGGTAGACCTTGTTTGGAGGTATATTTAGGTTGTTCAATCTCGATACACTTCTCCTGCTTAGCCATATTCATTCTCAACTTGGTGGATAATGTTTGGACCACAGTATAGGGTGCAGGTTCCTGGTTTTGCCCTTTGCTAGTCTCCTCCTGAGAGACTAAGTTGATGTTTTAACTAGCTGAGAACTGTCCCTTGGGAGCAATCTTATCAAAGTTGTTGGAGAACTTAGGATATGGATTGGGTCCTTTAAAGCCCTTAGTAGCAACATTATCCAGATGCTTACTGGTGTCCTCTTCCTTTCCTATGGTCTGACTTTGTCTCTCTGTCACCTCCTTCCCCAAAATTTGGTCATCTTTACCAAAATCTGAACTAATCCCCAATTCTAGGTTGATAATTTGTTCCCTATTGATTTCAATCCTAGTATTTAGAGGGGGAGAGTTAGTTATCTTACCTTTCCTTTGCTGGGTTTGTGTTGTCCCATCCTCGATGAACTTTGGGCTGAGATTTTTATCCATTACTGGTTCTTTCGCTTGTTCTAGAGTCTGTTGTTGTTGAACATTCCTTGTCCCCTTGCTTTCTTCCCGGGGCATGGAGATCAAACTATGTGTATCCCCTTTGTTCATTGTACCTGCACTCGAATATGGTTCCATCCCAGCAGATATACTATGGGTCGTTGCTAACTCTACCACTTTTGTTGTTCTAGCATCCGCCACACTAGACTTGTGGATGTTAGGGTTAGGAGCAGTTTCAATGTTATGTGGAAGGTTTTTTGAATTGGTGTTACTTTCATAGCTTATGTCCGGTGGTCGATCACCATCCACTGGCGCCTGACACGCCATTAGACAGTCGTAGTTACCGTTAAACAATGTTACCGTTAGAGAGAGAAGCGGAATGTGGCTTTAGGAGTGTTAGAACTGATTAAAAGAGTTTAGGATTTGATTTAGAGGGGTTAGGGAACTTTAGAAAGCCTAAAAGGGGCATAAGATCTAATTAAATTATGAATTAACCATTAATGAAACAGACTAACTCACTGAAAAAAGTGCCACACGGAAGGGCTACAGTGGTCGTTTACTGGTACATGGCCTGTATACCTGACTGTGAGGTAACATTTGGCCTCGACTTTGACTTGAACTATCGAGGGCCTTTCTGGATCCCTTCACGAGCAGCCATATGGACCGTGTATCTACACACAGACCGTGTGTTGGTCTGTGGAGCATCACTTGGTCTGGAGTTCGGCCCCGAACCTTGGCAAACATTTTACCCCACTTTACGAGACCCCTCACGGCCCATGAAGGGTCACACGGACCGTGACGTGGTCTGCAAGACCTTACTTGGGCCATGGCTGGGACACTGGCATCTAGGAGCTCACTGGACCACTCCCCGAGCACCCCCACGGACGTTGGACCACCAAACAGTCCGTGGTCCAGTCCTTAGCCCAGTTCCAGAACCTTGTTTCCAGCGTCCTTCCATTTATGGGCAGTCTCACTGTTTTGGGTGTATCTTTCCCATACGAACTCCGAATTTACTAAAACTAGTTGTGTTGTAAAGATAACTCAAAGATATTCTATTTGATATATAGCATCCCACATAGTTCAACCCGTACCAAAATATATGGCTTTTCAAAATACACTTCCCAACTAGCCTCACAACTTCACTAAACGATCTCTTTTGAATTCGGCCACATAAATACAACCCATGTCTACCAAACTTCAACTACGACCAGTTTAATACTAACCTAGACCAAACATTATGAAGTTCAAAGAATTTTGGATCATTACATCATCTCCCCCTTGGGAACATTCATCCTAGAATGAGTTAAAACTACGGCTTGAGGACAATAATCAAACTAGAGACACTTTCATCAAACTTATAACGAATCATGCATCATTTTGAAATCCTTTCAAAACTCATGTCAAATTATCATTTAAATCATTTTCGTGCTCATATATGCATGCAATGTCATGAAACACAAGAATTTAAAGAATTAGGACCCTACAAAGATAGAACCTAGTACCTTAGGCTTGAGTAGATTAGAAGAGATAGGGATATCACTCCATCATGTCCAACTCCACTTCCCACGTTGCACTCTCCACGTCTTGGTTCCTCTAAAGCACCTTGATCGAAGCTACATCCTTGTTGCGAAGCTTCTTCACTTGTCTATCCAAGATCTCAACCGGCACCTCCTCATAGGTCAAATTCTCCTCAACCGTCACAACCTCCAAAGGTGTGATTGCTTTAGGATTACCAACCAACTTCCTCAACATAGACACATGGAATACCGAATGAATGGAGCTCATGTCCACAGGCAAATCCAACCTTAACATAAACTACCAAGGAAGACTCGGATCCACCTTGAACAAGAATTTCACCATTGTCGGATTCGGTCAACCTTACACCCAACCTAGCCCAAAGGTGCACATCTTTTACTATCTCCTTCTTCCCTTCTTCCACATGAGTCACACTTCCCATAGATAGCCTACTAAAGGCATCCACCACAATATTAGCTTTGCCGGGGTGATAGAGAATACTCATATCATAGTCCTTGAGAAGCTCCAACCATCTATTTTGCCACAAATTAAGGTCTCTTTGGGTGAACACACATTGCAATCTCTTATGATCGGTGAAGACATCCACATGAACCCCATACAAATAGTGTCGCCAGATTTTCAAAGTAAATTACACCGTCGCTAACTCAAGATCGTGGGTTGAATAATTTTATTAATGCACTTTTAATTTTCGACACGCATAAGCTATCACCTTACCATGTTGCATAAGCACACAACCCAAGCCAATACGCGACGCATCACAATATACCACAAACCCACCTAGCCCATTAGGCAAGGTCAAAATCAGAGCCGATGTAAGTCGATCCTTCAAAGTTTGGAAACTCTTCTCACATTCATTTGACCACAAAAATTTAGCCTTCTTATGAGTCAACTTAGTCAACAGAGACGCTATAGAGGAAAACCCTTCAACAAACCTTCTATAATAACTGGTTAAACCAAGGAAACTCTGAATATCCGAAGGAGTCAATGGTCTAGGCCAATCCTTCACTACTTCGGTTTTCTTAGGATCAACCTTTATGTCATCACCGGACACCACATTACCAAGGAAAGTAACTTCTCCCAACCAAAACTCACCCTTGCTAAACTTAGCACACAATTTCTTCTCTCTCAAGGTTTGAAGAACTAATCTCAAATAATCATAATGCTCTTGCTCACTACGGGAGTAGATCAAAATATCATCGATGAAGACTACCAAAATATTATCAAGGAACAATTTGAACACCCGATTCGTAAGATTTATAAACACCACCAGAGCATTAGTCAACCCAAACGGCATCACCACAAACTCAAAGTGACCATAACGAGTCCAAAAGGTCGTCTTGGGTATGTCAGACTCCCTTACCTTCAATTGGTGATAACCCGAACGAAGATCTATTTTAGAAAAGTGAGTAGATCCTTGAAGTTGGTCAAACAAATTATCAATCCTAGGTACCGGGTACCTATTCTTAATGGTCACCTTATTCAATTGTCGATAATCAATACACATTCAGAGAGACCCATCCATCTTTCTCACAAACAACACGGGAGCACCCCAAAGTGAGATACTCGGCCTAATATAACCCTTTTCTAGTAAATCGTTCAATTGATCTTTCAATTCCTTCAACTCCGAAGGGTCCATACGATAAGAAGGAATAGAAATAGGTTGAGTATCCAGAAGGAGATCTATGCCAAAATCTATTTCTCTATCGGGAGAAATACTGGGCAAGTCCTCGGGAAATTCATTAACTATCGGAACCGATTTATGTTTAGGTGAATCACCCTCCACATCTCTAACCCGCACAATATGATAAATAAACCCTTTAAAAATCATCTTCCGAGCCTTGAGGTACGAAATAAACTAACCTTTAACCACGGAATCACTACCCTTCCATTTCAACACTGGTTCATTAGGGACTTGGAATTTAACTTGCCTAGTCCTACAATCAACCGAGGCATACGACGCATGTAACCAATCCATCCCAAGAATAACATCAAAGTCATACATCTCAAGTTCTACAAGGTCACCGGGGAATACTTTTTGTAACACAGAGACAGGACAACCCCGATACACTTTCTAGGCAACAATAGACTCACCCATGGGGGTATATACCGAATAAGGTTCCCTTAGAGTTTCGGGACTCAATCAAAATTTAACAGCTAACAGAGGAGTCACAAAAGATAAATTTGCACCCGGATCAAGTAAAGCATAAACATCAAAATCAAAGATTTTCAACATACCAGTCACAACGTCCAAAGTTTCCCCCACCTACTAGCGAGCATGAAGAGCATAGAACCGATTGTTTCTAGGAGCACCACCAACTGGGGCCTTCGGTTTCCCTTGATCACCAGGAGACATTTGATCCATCTTCACATTCTTTGGGAAATTAGAGATCTTGTGGTCCAAACTACCATACCCATAGCATGCACCCGTAGCTCTTCTACATTCACCCAAATAATTACCACCACAATGACCACAACGAGGAATCCGAGGACCACCCCCAACGTGTGCCTTAGGAGGAGACACCCTTGGATTTGCAACTCTCAAGTTAGAACCTTGGCCCTATTAAAATCGGTCAAACACATTACCTCCTTTGGAGTTGGAGAACCCACCATCAAGTCTGGCCCTCTAAGCCTCACACACTCTTCTTTCCATAAGTTTCTCCCCCTCAATTTTCTCGGCATAAGTCATGAGCCTTAAGATGTCCATCTCCCGAATAAGCATAGTCGTTCGACACTCTTTCACAACCAAATCAGAGACACCAGAGATAAACTTATGCATTCTTGCACGGGGGTCAGATATAAGAATTGGAGCATACTTGGAGAGCTTAGTGAATTTGATAGCACAATCCCTCACAGTCATTCCACCTTGTCGGAGATTGATGGACTTGGTCATTTTCGCCTCTCTAAGCTCAAGAGAAAAGAACCAGTCAAGGAAGCCCAATTTGAACTCTTCCCACCCAACCTTGACATCTGCAACTCATTCAACCAACCATTGGTTATAACATACTTGGGCCACATCCTTCAATTGGTATGCGGCCAACTCGGCTTTCTCTTCCGATCTTACCCCCAATATGGTCAACACCTTAATGAGTTCATCAATGAACTCTTGAGCATCTTCATCCACTTTCGAACAATATAACTCTGGAGGATTTATTCAGGTGAAATCCCTCACCCTAAAAGTCAGAGTACCCACAATGACAAAATTGATCGGTCGGGCTTGGTTGGCCACAACTTGGGCCAACATAGATACCACATTCCTAAACTCCACATGAGATACTTGTTCTTCCACCAATGCCCGAGGGGATTTCTCGTCAAATTCGGGAGCTTAACTAGGGAAGGAAGCTCTTCTAGGAGGCATGTTCTGAAAAAATGACAAGAACTAAGAGTTTAGGGAATCTCATAAATAGTACAAGGCACGACACAAGAGACAGTGAAGTGACAAGTTCCTAAAATGTCGTCATAGCCTCTCACTCATAGGTATGGCACACATCACACTCATGAATGAGAATCTAAGTGACATGGCATGTTGGACTCTGAGGATCTTTTATAAACCTAGGGCTTTGATACCATCTTTGTCAAGACCTGGATAAGGGGCCTAGATGTGACATGGCGAAGGAGAACCCAAAAGTCCTCGATCAAGCCATCATAGCATCATCACACACATCATCGGTTCAGAAGTGCGGAAAGTAAACACATAACACATAATTCTAGGAAAAATGGGGCTTTGGACTCAAGCTTTGGGGATGTTGCCGGGAATGGGATAAGCATGAAACACATAGCATATAGCAATTATTTCTAAGGGGCGGGTAAGTAGGACTCAAGCTATGGGGATATACCGGGTTAGGGGACTTTCCACATAAGCGCATTCTCAACATTCACAATCCCATAAGCATAAACATAATTGAACATCATATCCATAAACAAAACCCAATAGTCATAATACCCCAATAGAACATTATTCAACGTACAAGAGTTTAGTTTGTCCAACATAGCCTCTACATAAGAAGAGCGGGGCCTCGACATAGTTTGGGGCTCACCCTCAATACATAGAACAAGAAAATAACTAATACAAGGAAGATAGAAAGTGGTTATTTCCCTTGAACAAAAGGGCTGACCACAACCTAGTAACTCCAAAGATGTCATCGTCATCCGCTGGAAGATAGAAGTCGTCATCGGTCCCTACATGGTTAGAACATGTAGATGAAAGTATAGGTTAGCACAAAAATATGTACTAAGTATGTTGGTATGTAATGCATATGACAATATAGTATGAGCAATGAAATGGCAAGGGGACAAGTGATATGAAAGGAATGTACTAGGGCTGCGTATCGGGTGATTCAGTTCGGTTTTGAATATTATCGGTTTTGCTTATTGGTTATCGGTTTGTAGATAAGTTAAACCATTAAGGAACCATTAAGATATCCGTTTATCGGTTAACGGTTTATCGGTTATTGACCTTTATCGGTTCAGTTATCGGGCAAACCATTAACAATTAACTGCAGAAATATTATGAATATTTTTTCCTCACAATTCACATGCTAAGCATTTTCCTCAATTTTCTACTGCAGAAATATTATGAATATTTTTTCAGTTCAAAAGAAACATCACAGATTCACATCTGAACTTCAGCACTTCAACAAAAATCAAATGTTCAGCAAAAATCAAATGTTCAGCAGTCAGCATTTCAGCAGTTCAGAGGTCTTCAAAGTTCAAACAACAAACAACAAAAAAGATCTCTTTAAATACAAAATGTTCTGTAAATCTAAACTTGCAACTTGCAAGCTTACAACAAGAACTACGAAGACAAAAACAGTAAGATTAACATAGCAATATAGTGCACTGCAAGTCTACATTCTGCATTCTGCAACACTAACAGTAGGTAACAACTCCAACAAATCAAGAAGTGCACACCATTATAAGTTGCAACACTAACAGCAAGAATCAGTGCACACTGCACACCATTGTAAGTTGCACCATTACAGTTATAAACAACAATTCAGCAATCACAACTGTAGAGTTTCCATCCACGAAGTCCAGGCAGCAGGCATGATGAAATCTAATTTACAAAGAAACAAAGAAAGTATTAGATATTCAATAGTTTAAAAATAAGGATAATAATTCACTTAATAAGACACTAAAAAAGATATTCA